>SKCR01000286.1:0-169881 GCA_019454045.1 Zanthoxylum bungeanum
TTCCTGAACCCCCCATTTAGTTGGGAACTTCAGAACTTGATGGTATGTGGAAGAGACAACCCTCATCTCATGAATCCATGGTCGACCCACTATTATGTTGTAGGCTGACGGTGAATCCAGAACCAGGAACGTTACCATCTTGTTTATTCCTCTTGCATACACTGGAAGGTAAATCTCACCCATCGTGAACTTCTGCTCCCCACTGAAACCGACTAAAGCAGTTGATCGTCGATTCATCCTTTCCAGAGCTTCCCCCATATCATTGAGTGCTGACCAAAAGATGATATTAGCGGAAGATCCGGTGTCACCCTGTCATAAGGGCGAGGATCCTTTGTACGGTATGGCCTTTGGTCTGGGAGTTGTATGCTGCCCCTGATAGACTCCTTTGTTCGCCTGGAAGAACCTACTACCTTTTCTCGAACACTTGAAAGTCTTTCCCTGCCCGTGTTCCTTCTGTCTTCATCCCAACAGATCTCCGTCCGGGCTCTTGTCAAAGCCTTATCCATGGTGTAGCACCGGTTTTTCGTCAGCTTTTTATAGAGGCCGCTGTCTGCCTGCAAGCCATTTCTGAATGCCTCCACTACCGTCAGCTGATGGAGATTTGGGATAACAATTCTTTCTTTGTTGAATCGAGAGATGTAGCTTCGAAGAGACTCTCCCTTCCGTTGCTGGATCAAGTTGAGGTCGTCTGTCGTTTTCTCGAATTTGCACGAGCTTGCAAAATGAGCAACAAACTTGTCTGCCAATTCCTTGTAAGACCCAATCGACCCGAATGGTAAATTGATAAACCATGTGAGGGCCGGACCGGCTAGTGTCTCTCTGAATCCTCGACATAGTCCCGCTTCTCTCTGATGGGGAGTGAGGCTCATGGACATCATCTTATACTTGTAGTGAATGATGTGGTCGTCTGGGTCGGTTGATCCGTCGTACAGTTTCATTTTCGGGGGGCTGAACTTCCTGGGGAGTTCCACGGAATTGATCCCCTCGTCGAATGGTGTATCTACCAAAGCTTCTGACCTGCTCTTTCTCATTGGCAATCTGACCCCCGGTATACTCGCCAAAATAGCCTCTTTGAATTCTCTCATCTCTTGTCGTATGGTCGTAGTCGTCACTATGTCGACTGGAAGGCTTCGGCGATGGCCTCCGAGGTGCGTGCGCTGATTTACCCGCTGGGAGCCTTCGCCTTGCTCCAATTTCGGAGCTCCTGCTGGATTCTGTCGGCTACCCATAGTTCCTGCAAGATCCACCGATTCCAAATGGTTACGAGGAGCAGATACTCGCTCCAGCTGGTTTTGAAGGTCGTTATTGGTGGTTTTCATAGCTGAGTTCTCCTCTTCGAGAATGCGCAAGCGTTCCTAGAGAAGAGCCAGCTGATTGGCCATCGAGTCTGTCGGTGCGTCGCTTGAAGCCATATCTGTGCTTCGGATGTTCGTTTAGTACTTTGGTTTGCTGTGAATCGCTAGGGCCCCACGGTGGGCGCCAAACTGTAGACGCGGTTTTTCGCACCAAGCCTACAATCGAGATTTCGTGAGGATGGGGGCACTGGCGATCCTGCAAAACAAAGGAGAGGTAGAATGAGAGTGAAGATACTACCCACCGGTGTGGTGGATGCCGTAGGCTCTCCGACGCCCAAGTCAGTAGTCGATTGAGGGATATGGGATGATAGAGCTCAAGGTTATAGGGGTACCTTAAACTCCTGTGATTGCCGTGAGGGCGATGATAAACTTTTGCTTCCAGAGAAAGTGTGAGAAGTATAGTTCTTAACTGAGAATGAAAAGTGTCAATCCGCTTTCTTTTTACCTCTTCTTCCTTTATATACTCGTTCCTGGGGCATTTACTGACCTTTGATTTTCTATCCGTTGGGCGACGGTTTTGATCGTGTCTTTATGAGGGGTAATTAGCGTGGTCGCCCGTTAGTAGGCTGAAACGGCTGGCCCTTGTTTATGAGGCTAGACATTAAGTAGTCTGACCGTTGGGTGGCCTTTCGGTTACTAGTGTAACAAACTCATTGGGCTTGGGTTAATGTAATGTCTCTGGGTTCAATTACGGATCCTTAGGGGTGTATTTGGTAATGGGCCTTAACTGAAATGGCGAAATTACCCATTGGACGAAATTTGGCCCATACAATAAGTTTTTTATATCAATAAAGTAATCACAATCAGAGAATAAATATATTAAAAATTTTGGTACTAATACTTGTAGGTAGGGGTGGGCATTATCGGATTCGGATCGGACCGTACCGAATCCAAATCCGATCCGATCCGATTAGTATTAGTTTGTTTGATCCGATAAGGTTTGATAGCTTTATCAAACTCGATCCGATCCGATCCGATAACTATCGAATCGGATCAGATTTGTTTGATCCAATTCGAATACTTAACGAATCGGAAAAATTCGATTTGATAACGGATTCGAATCCGATAGAGAATCCGATTTGATAATGAATCCGATAGTGGATTCGATTTGATAACAGATCCAATTTGATAAAATTGATTTGAATTTTAAGTTATATGATCCGATTCGATAAAATTGTTATGAATTTACAAATTTTCAAATAAATTTTTCGAATCGGATCCGTTATCAAATCGGATTTATTATCAAATTGAATCTACTATCGGATTTATTATCAAATCGGATTCTCTATCGGATTTTGAATCCGTTATCAAATCGGATTCTTTATCGGATTCGGATTTGTTATCAAATCAGATAAAATCTGATTCGATCCGATAGTTATCAAATTTATCCGATCCGATCCGAAGTTCGACAAATGAACCAAACATGATTCGATTGGGTTCAATAGCCAAATCTGATCCGATCTTACCCGATCTGATCCGATGCCCACCCCTACTTGTAGGGGCTAAATTTGACCCTAGACAACACATGGGCCTTGCCGTTAGTCAATTATTTTGGCCTTTGCTCAAGCCCAGACGTGATTTAATTAAACTCAATACATGGCTTCTAGAAGCCCTAAAGAAAATATTTGACAAGTAGGCCCATACGACTATGATATGGGTTTCCTAGCATACCATGGCCACCTCATTCGAAGGTCTAGCAGACATTGAAGACCAAAATCCTACTTGAATACTTAAATCTTGACAAATCCTATTATCATTGGGATTACCCATAATCCCAAGGACCTAGGCACTTATAATTCGATCCCAACTCTAACTACCCTCTCTCTTAGTATGATTGTAAGTCATCTCTTTTAAGGATTCAAAATCATACAGTAAAATATATTTCCAATGCCTATAAATAGAGAGGTAATGAAGGTTGGAAGAATATTGAAAATCAAGCAATCAAACTTGCAATCACTCAAAGCATTCCCTAAGTCCTAGCCTACCGCCCTCACGACAACAAATCACTAGATCAAGGTACCCCTCAAGCCTTGGTCTACCGCTTATTCATTAAACACTCTTACTGACTAAAGCGTCGGAGTACTTACGGCGTCCACCACACCGGTGGGTAGTCATTCTACGCTATTTTCCTTTGTTTTGCAGGATCGCTGGTGCCCCCATCCTACGAAATTCAATTGTTGGACTGAATGCGAAATTCAGCGTCCACAATTTGGCGCCCACCGTGGACCCTGACGATTAAAAGCGAAGAAGGATCTCAGTCAGTCAGCGACAAGTTTTTCAACGACAATGGACCATGGTAATAACACTACCCCAGACGTCGTCTCTACCCAACTAGCTGCACTACAGGAACGACTCCGAGCACTGGAGGAAGAAAACCTCTCCATGAAGAGCTCCAACACAGCACTTTAGAAGCAGCCAGGGCAGATAGCTTCAACCTCCAACCGGCCACCCGGTCCCGTACTCCTAATCAATCTTTCTGGGGCGTTCGACGAAGCAGCCGACCCAAGCGACTTTGAGCCCCCCGAAGGATCCATTCCACCTCAGAGGAACCCCGAACTCCAGCCTCCAGTAGATCATTCTCAAAGACATCAACCACCAAGCAACCTTGCCATGAGTGGCCCAGCTCAAAGGGTCATCAATAATATGCGCAAGGAGATGAAGGACTTTAAAGAAACACTATTGGCAGACCTTCCAGGGGTCAAGCTTCCAATCAAGAAGAGTCGAGCAGGAACCATATCGGTCACCACCTTCCATGAGTCACTCACAGCTATCAAACTCCCACACAAGTTCAGCCCTCCGGATATGAGGCTATATGATGGGTCCACCGACCCAGACGGCTATGTTATCCATTACAAGTACAAGATGTTGTCCACCGCCCTTCCAGCCCACCAGTAGGAAGCAGACATGTGTAGAGGATTTAGAGAGACCCTTGCTGGACCAACCCTGACTTGGTTCATCAATCTACCATATCGGTCTATAGGGTCGTTGTTGGGTTTTCTAGGTCAAACCAAGATCATATTAAGCTATGAAATGTGTGAATACAACAAAGTAAAGTTGCGGAAATACTCACTTTGATCGGATTTACGATGTGAAGAACACAAAAAAATTTCTGCTCCTTGAAGCTCTCGGCCAAGGTCCATTTTGTGCTCCTTGTGTGTTCGGCCAAGCTCCATTTGTAGATCTCCAAGCTCCAAGCTTTGTGTGTGGATTCCATGCTCATGAATGAGTTTCCATATCACCTTTGTAAGACCCTTGGATATGCTAGCATCTTTGATTTTGAAACAAAATCAAGAACCATTAAGCCCTAGGCTCACGGCAAACAAGAGAGAAAATAGTGAAGGCCATTCGGCCATGAGAAGAAAAGGAGAGAGAGATGTGTATTTGTTTCTAAAACCAACTAAAACTAATACCAAAGTCTCTACCAAATTTGGTAAAAGCTTTTCCAAAAAGCTAAAATCAATTTTGGAGGCAAAATGACATTTATTGCCCACAACCACCAACATCATGAATAGTGATTGGTTGTCAATCACCAAAAGGTGACTTGACATCCATCACTAAAGTGACAAGTGATGTGACGCGTGATGTGACTTGTGAGCCGCACTTAAATTCAAAATATGAGTGGGCCCGTAAACACTCCCCGGCTCGGGTTCGCTAATTCTGAATTAACGAATTTTCCGTTGCGGCGTAATTAAATCAAATTTAATTAATCGTTCTCTCTCTTTAAATAATATTTTATCCCAGATAAAATATCTCTGTAATTAATCATAGATTAATTCTCTCTCTAATAATTAATCTCAGATTAATTATGTGCGAGTCATACGTCATCGGTGAATCTTCGGGAAGCGACCCATGAGATCCCCGGATATGTTGGCAGTAAATCTGGTCATCGGACTATCCGAACACGTACATACCTAGTACTACGTTTTTACCGATTTACAAGACATGATTGGCTTCTAGCAAAGTATCGTGCCTACCCAATTCTCCAGAAATATTCTTAAAGGAATATGTAATCTGTATCAGGCGTAGTATACGTAGTATTGCGTATTGCGATCCAGTATCGGATGTCACGTGCTATGTTTGGGGCTGGAATTGTGTCTGCCCCGTACGAAGCACATATCGGATCTCTGGTAACTAGTCTCTATAATCGGATAAACATGACCTAGTCATATTATCCCGATAGTTGCAGCATATAAGAGCACTAGTTCCGTATCGTACGTGATCATCATCTCCATATGACTGAAGTGATACTTCCATCTTGACATCACACCCAATACACTACGATTCTCAATATACCCAGAAGAGGCGTACACATAACCTGTTAAAGCCATGGACGACCAAAACCAAAGTATATTGATTGTCGCAAGTATTAGCTATGTAAGTCTCAGGTTAAGACCAAATATACCTACTCTGATTCGGACTTCCATAGACACATAGTCATACTATCAATGGAATTCTGAGGGGTCTATCCAGAGCGAAGCTGTTTCCGTACCATCGGTAAACACAACCTCCTATTACACTTGCATGAGTATCCAATACCCAAATATATAAGAAATATGACGTTATGCTCCCACAACACGCACAAGTGCAATACTAGTCTATTCCGTATTATCGATGTCCAATCTCGATAATACTATGACTAATGATATTTTAATGATTAAACCTTAGTGGATTAATATTGTCTAATATCTTATTAATCCGGAACTAATCATATGGACTTTTATTATTTATATATCCCGGTAATCTAATTACAAATGATAAAATAGCAATTTCCTTTGTCACATAGTTAATTTGTACAACAACACCATGTTCTGTACAAATAGTGATGTTATGGGTCATAATTATCCAACAGTCGTATCAAGAGCTTGCTGATAAGTTCGTAGAACACTTCGCCAGTTCATGCCGATTGGAGAAGACCACAGAGGATCTCAACTTAATCCAACATATAAAGGGAGAATCCCTTCGAAGCTAGACCACCCACTTTAACAAGCTAGACCACCCACGGCAGTTGAAGCATTCTGCAATGGTCTAGTCGCAGATAGCGGGTTATACGAGCAGTTGACTAAGTTCAAATGCCAAACTATGGACCAAGCAATGGCCCAAGCCGAGATCGAGATTCAAGGAAATAGGATAAAAGAAATACTATCTCGCATATGCCAATGACACCTCCAAGACTTGTACTAAGCCCGGGACACCTAGATGATGGCCTACCTAGCCAAGGTAAAAGAACTCCAAGCAACATTTGATGAATTCACTATCTCGCATATGCCAATGACAGAAAACTTCCACACGAATGCCTTGGCCACACTTGGGTCGGCGATGAAGGGGGACAAACCCCAGTCAATCCCAATAACATATCTCCAATGGCCAGCCATCTGGAAAGAAGAAGCTGTTGAAATCACCTCCATCTCCCCAGCTGACAACTGGACGACCCTTTTGGTCAAGTACTTAAGAGATGGCTCACTTCCGCACGAAAACGTTCAAGCTCAAAAAACACGAAGGCAAGCAGCAAGATTCACTTTGTTTGACGGTCAACTCCTCAAAAGATTAGTCGTCGGGCCGTACCATAAGTGTGTGACTCATGAAGAAGCCACGTATGTGTTAGCTGAACTACACGAATGAGAATATAGGAACCATTCAGGGGGAAGAATTCTGGCATGTCGAGCCCAATCATCAGGTTATTATTGGCCTACCATGCGGGCCGATGCTGTAGCGTTCACCAGACGATGCGAGCAATGCCAAAGGTTCGCTCAAATTTCACACTTACCACTAGAGAAGCTCAACCTCATCCATCTCAATAGATGTTCATGAATTGGGGAATGGATATAGTAGGCAAGCTCCCAACAACACCAGGCCAGCGAGTCTACATGTTGGCCCTTACAAACTACTACACTAAATGGATAGAAGCTGAAGCCTTTGTCAGAGTGCGTGACCGAGAAGTTCAATCATTCGTTTGGAAGAATATCATGTCACTTTGGCTGCCCAATGAGATCGTAACAGATAATGGCTCCCAATTCATCAGCCATCGCTACCCAGACTTCTGTAGGAAGTGAGGAACAAAAATCAGCTTTTCAACACCACGTTCCCAAGCTAATGGGCAAGCTGAATCTTCCAACAAGACTATCCTCAACACATTAAAGAAACTTTTGGAGAAATCAAAAGAGGCGTTTGCATACGAACTCCCAGGGATACTCTGGTCGTATAGAACTATAATACGCTCGTCGACTGGCGAAAATCCATTCTCCCTAGAGTTAGGAGCAGAGGCTTTCATCCCCGTCGAATGAAGCGTCCCATCAGCACGCTACCAGTGGCTGGACGACAACGCCAACAAGTAACTCTTGAGTCAGAGTCTCGACAATATCGATGAAATAAGAGAGCCGCCAAGATTCGACTCACATCCTACCATCAAAAAGTAGCTAAGTACTTCAACAAGAGAGTCAAAACCCGCACTTTTAAGGAAGGCGAATAGGTACTACGCAAAGTTTTCCAAAAAACTAAGGAAATAAGAGAAATAAAACTAGGACCCACTTGGGAAGGCCCACAAATCATCACCAAAATTATTGGGCAAAATAGCTGGAACGCGGCCCACCTAAAACTTTACTATAGATAGCCCCCACGCTTCTAAGTCAAAGACCAGCCACTAGACATTGGGCTACTCTTTGACTAGGGGCAGAGATACTCCCAAGCGCTAAGTTTTACCTTTTTAGTTAAACATTTTTAGAAATTTTCATGCTTCCAAGAGGTAGCAAAGCCCATTGTAGGCTCAGCTACTACTCTTAATTAACCCTTTTAAGTCTGAAGCCAATAATACTTCGATGAATTATTCTACATTCAAGTGGCAGTTTAGAATACTTTAAAATTAGTTTTTCATTAATAAACTTGTTAAATACATCTTGAGTTTAAAATAAAGCTAAAGTACAAGCAGAAAAAATAATAATAATCTCGTTTGTATTAGTAGGCTCACTAGTACTAAGGGTTTCACTCGACCCTCACAGCGCAGGTAAAGTCGTTAGTGGCTCCACATCTTTTGGCACTCCCTCAGGAGGCCTGACTACGACCAGCCTCATCTCGTTTGACAAATATTCAACTTTATCCCCAGACAACCGAGGAGAATTATCAATCCTGGTATGGGAGTCAGCATACATCTCTAGAGGGGTGTCACTAGACCACATACTACGCTCACTCGACATCAGTTGATGCACAAAAGAAATGATAAAATTATATGCCCTAAAGGATGGAAAACCTTAAACAGAATAGACTTACACTACCAAGTATTCAGAGATCAAAAACCAAATTTGTTCAAAAACTACTTGAATACGATGAAGAACAAGAACAGTGAACTAAGAATTACCTTGAGAAAGTTGAGGGCTCTTTTGCTTTTGAAAATTGAAAGATTTGGAATGAAAGCAAATGAATCCTCGAGGTTCACTTATACCCGTTATCTTTAAAGCGACCCATCGTATCACGTGCAAAGGCCATTTAAAGCTCCAACTGTCTCTAGCTGTATACAGCCCAAGGCCCAAAGAAGCGACGGTTCCGAAGCAGCCTACGATCGCCTGGGGGACATACCCCATGGATGTGCAGCTTTTCATTACTTGCCAAGCATAATACTTAAGTATATCTACCCCACTCGACACGACAGATTATCTTGTCTTTTTAAAGATATATCTTCCCGTCTACACTTATGGAACTATAGACAAACGACAATTTTCGTCCTTCATCAATCCCACAAAATCTCCAGACGACGTCCCCTTGACCAGGAAACATGAAGTTTTACTTTATATTTTTACTTGGCAAAATCCCCAAACTACCTCACCTAACTATTATTTGTTTGCCTTGCTTTATTGATTTGCAGACTTGGGGGAATTCTCCAGTCGACACGGTAGATTGGCATCTTCTAACAGATCCATTCCTCGTACCGTTATTCCTGGTGCCTTCCTACAGGTCCAGTCGACACGACAGATTAGCATATTCTTACAGATCTAATCCTATACCGTTACTCCTGGAGCCTTCATACAGGTCCAGTCGACACGGTAGATTGGCATCTTCTTACATATCCAATCCTCATACCGTTACTCTTGTAGCCTTCCTACAGGTCCAGTCGACATGGTAGATTGGCATCTTCTTACAGATCCAATCCATATACCGTTACTCCTGGAGCCTTCCTACAGGTCCAGTCGACACGGTAGATTGGCATCTTCTTATAGATCCAATCCTATGCTGTTACTCCTAGAGCCTTCCTACAGGTCCAGTCGACACGGTAGATTGACATCTTTTTACCGATCCAATCCATATACCATTACTCCTAGAGCCTTCCTATAGGTCCAGTAGACATGGTAGATTGACACCTTCGCACATATCCAATCCATGTTCAAGCAACAATGTAGACTCATACCTTCATCTTCAGGTACGATCAAAACTTGCATCCTTCATGTGGTCCCAAGCTCTTAGGATTGACGTGACTTTGTAAGTTCCATTCGACATGGAAATCTCAGACGACACGCTCGTCAGAATACTGACTAAGCCAAGGACTCCTTGATTTATAGAGTATTAGACAAACTGTAGGAGCCAAATTTGACCCTAGGCCCTAGACAATACATGGGCCTTGCCGTTAGCCAACTATTTGGGCCTTTGCTCAGGCCCAGACGTGATTTAATTAAACCCAATACATGGCTTCTAGAAGCCCTAAAGAAAATATTTGACAAATAGACCCACACGACTATTATATGGGTTTTCCAACAGACCCTGACCACCTCATTCGAAGGTCTAGCCAACATTGAAGACCAAAATCCTACTTGAATACTTAAATCTTGACAAATCCTATTATCATTGGGATTACCCCTAATCCCAATGATTTAGGCACTCCTAATTCGATCCCAACTCTAACTACCCTCTCTTCTAGTAGGATTGGAAGTCATATCTTTTAAGGAATTTCGCCTTCAGTCCAACAATTGAATTTCGTAGGATGAGGACACCAGCGATTCTGCAAAACAAAGGAAAAAAGCGTAGAATGACTACCCACCGGTGTGGTGGACGCCGTAGGCACTCCGACGCTTAAGTCAGTAAGGGTGTTTATTAATTTCTTGATTACTTGATTCTATTCTTTGGAAGAATATAAATAGTCTCAATTGATAAGGCTAAGTATACAATTGTTCATTAAGCCATGCACCATCAGCACCAATCTCCAGTCTTCCACGTCATACACAAGTCACAGCAACCTATCATTGCCAGCCTCTTCAAATGAACCTTGTCCTCACGGTTCAGGTGTTGGTGCGGGTTCGGCCACTTAACTGCAAGAATTTGGGAAACCAAATGCTGCGAAAACGCGTCTGCAGACGAAATCGATTTTTAAATTTTTTTTAATCCGAATAAATTAATCAATATTATATACTTTTAATTTATCCATATTTCACCCATATCACATATTAATATCAAATATTAAAGTATGATTACGAATATAAACTTAGGACGAAATTTTTGGAAACATTTTCCGCGGTTACACGATAACTGATAACTAGTTCACCGAACCGACTGACCGGGGTCACCGAACAACCGGATCATTAACAAAACCGAACCAGCCCACTGCTACAGTAACTCAAGTACTGTAACATTGGCTGAATGCGGTAATTTCAGTAAATTCCATTTTGCATATATTGCAGAAAATTCCCGCATCCGAAATAATTCTAAAAATTCTGAAATTTTTCTCACACATTTATACCCACTGCTACAATGGTTTGAGTACTGTATCAGTGGCCAAAAAATCGTAATTTCTGTAAATTATGATTTTTCCTGTAATGTTACTTTTTCGAAAAATTCCCACAATACATCCGGAACGATTCCGAAAATCTTAAAAAAATTTCCTATGCATTATCACACATCCAATTTCATCAACAACACCTCAATTTCACAAAATCAACTTTTTAATTAATTATATAATTAATCACATTAATACCTAATTAATTCAAAATTCATGTCAAAATCCCTAATTTCCAATTGAGAGTCAACTACCATAAAGTAACTCAAGAACAATTCTATGTCACCAATGAGTGGCTCAAGCTATTCTAGAATGACAATTTGGTGTCTCACACCCTAATTAGACCTAATTATACTAATTAACATAATTAATTTACACAAGCATCTCAAGGTTCCTATTTGGCTATCAAACACATAAATTCAACACCAAATATGATGGAAAAATAGTCTACATCATATTCAAAATTATGGAACAAAAGAAACAAATTTTCCAAATCAAAAGAATAAATAAAGATACATTAATCTTATATTTCCCCTCATTTGATTTTTAATACATCAAATTATCCTTCAAACTCCCAATTTTGGTGGAATTTTTGATAACCGAATATCCCTAAAATTAACCCTATCTCTTTTCTGAGAAAACCAAAATTGAAAATTAATTTTTCCAATTATTTCCTCTGTGGCCGAAAATTATATATAGAGGGGATATATATTTTTTGTCTTTTTGACACTTAAAAGACTTGGCCAAAATTGATCCAAATAGATGGACATAATTTTGCCATGCAATAAAGCTTATCCAGTAAGCTTTAATAATTAAATAATTTAATAAAGAATATTCTTTAATAAATAATTATTAAATTAATTAACTTTTAATTAAATAAACAATAATTTATTTGAAAAGTGTCAAAATTCAATTGGATCCAATGTGTATTTAATCAAATTATATATCATATTCAAATATACATTAGATATAAAAATATCATGGTATGTGTAATGTTACAAATAATCCGTATTATTCGTAAGTAATTACCCTAATGCTCTAAGAGTATACTTTATTAGTGTAACTCTATAGGTTCATGTATATTTATCACATAACACATTATGTGTCTATAATTTTCCAACTCACAAATTATGACGAACACAAATAACCATGATGAACCATACAAGTCGAGTTATTAGCATATTCTATAGTCCCTCCATAAGATGCTATTCGAATTAAAACAGAGACATTGATGAAAATGTCAAATCTCCGCTATGTACAATTCATAAATGTGTCGCAACATATCTGTGATCTCTCAATCAACATTCAGAACTCGTTTCCAGAATGTACCACAACTGCTGATTTTAAAGATAACGAAGTAGACGTTTAAATCCCACACATGGGACTGACGGATCTTCTCTGGATACATCATAGAATGTCACGAACATCAGACAATACCCAACGAACAGGCGGGATCTGGTCTAGATTGATCGGTGACGTGATTGTTGTCAAAGTGTGGAACTGGATGATCACTTATACATCCACGGTAGTGTCTCAAGTCAAAAGACCACATATGCAACTCGACTCAGAAAGATTTCTATTGACGTTGGTGTGTCATCTATTAAGAATTCTTCTTGTGAATCGTTCAATGTTCATCAAATAAACACATACATATCTTTACGAGTCTCCCAATACTCATGATTCATTGGGATAAACCATCGGATCAAGTATCGATATACTAATTGTACTTGTCTCAACGGATTTTACTAACCGACCCATGTCAGCAAATCTTGACTAGGAACTTTATTTGAGAATATACCTCAAGTAGTAACATCTCCCAATGTCAATTACAAGTCTTGTTGTAACTATGTACTACATATATATTCTCGGGTCTTTGTCTAATATATACATCACTAAATCTCAGTTAGTTTCAATCTAATCTAAATTAGATCGAATATTTATATAAAAGACAAGATGTGCTACCATTAAATAGGTAATATCATGGAATAAAATAATTATTCGTATTCATTAATCGGTCATAAAAACAATACGGATTGGAACTCAGAGCACCAACCCTAACACATTTCTCCTTCATATACATGGCGTGGTACATATCAATCCTCTTTGGTTCTATGTACTCACCGAATATTAATCCATTTGACAGATCTGTCTTATCGCGCATGAGTTGCAAGATTGAGGTTCTTCCATCATGCACAAAGTTTTGCCCTCAGATAGTTTAAGTAATGAAGATATGATTTCATCCTTCATGGCCCTCGACGTGTTGGCTTTCTCTTTCGTATGAGTCAAGAAAGATGGCACATTTGAAGGCCACAAAAACTGGGAAAAATTAACATTCATAGTCCGGTAAAACAGCATGCCATTGATGGACGATATGTTGAATATATTTTCTATCTTATGAACTGAAGTCACAGCAGTTACAACAAACCTCCCAAATGAACCACCTTCAACATCGGTAGCCATGAAATATTGAAGCATCATCTAAGCAGTCGTTCTGGTCAAAAAGACAATATTTTCTTGCATAACTCTGACATATACACTGCTCCACAACTTCCATCTCCAGGATCACACTGTTCTCCGATCATTACCATAAATGGAAACAGCCAATAAGTATGAGACTTTCGTAATACGTACTAGACTTTCGTTCTTTAACATATTGATTAAGAGCATTATAGATAGAATTGCTATGAGCATCCACGATCACTTCGAACAGACTTGAGAAAGTACTTTTTCTTGATGTGGGTTTTCCACTTGTATCATACGCTTTCTGTTGGACAATTATGACCCATAACATCACTATTTGTACAGAATATGGTGTTGTTGTAAAAATTAACTATGTGACAAAGGAAATTGCTATTTTATCATTTGTAATTGGATTACCAAGATACATAAATGATAAAAGTCCATATGATTAGTTCCGGATTAATAAGATATGAGACAGTATCAATCCATTAAGGTTTAATCATTAAAACATCCATAGTCGTAGTATTATCGAGATTGGACATCGATAATGCGGAATAGACTAGTATTGCACTTGTGCGCGTTGTGGGAGCATAACGACATAGTTCTCATATATTTGGGTATTGGATGCTCATGCAAGTGTAAGAGGTTGTGTTTACCGATGGTACGGAAACAGCTTCGCTCTGGATAGACCCCTCGGAATTCCATTGGTAGTATGACTATGTGTCTATGGAAGTCCGAATCAGGGTAGGTGTATTTGGTCTTAATCTGAGACTTGCATCGCTAATACTTGCGACAATCAATATACTTTGGTTTTGGTCGTCCATGGCTTTAATAGGTTCTGTGTACGTCTCTTTTGGGTATATTGAGAATCGTAGTGTATTGAGTGTGATGTCAAGATGGAGTATCACTTCAGTCATATGAAGATGATGATCACGTAGGATACAGAACTGGTACTCTTATGTACTGTAGTCATCGGGATAATATGACTAGGTCATGTTTATCCGAATATAGAGACTAGTTACCAGAGATCCGATATATACTTCGTACGGGGCAGACACAATTCCAGCCCCAGGCCTAGCATGTGACATCCGATACTGGATCGCTATACGCAATACTACGTATACTACGCCTGACATAGATTACATATTCCTTAAAAGAATATTTCTGGAGAATTGGGTAGGCACGGTGTTTTGCTAGAAGCCAACCATGTCTTGTAAATCATTAAGAACGTGATACTAGGTACGCACGTATTCGGATACTCCGATGACCGGATTTACTGCCAACATATCCAGGGATCTCATGAGTCGCTTCCCGAAGATTCACCGATGACGTATGACTCGAACATAATTAATCTGGGATTAATTAGAAGAGAGAAAATTAATCTAGGATTAATTGCGGAAAGATTTTATCTGGGATAAAATACTATTTATAGAGAGAGAACGATTAATTCGGAATTACTCGATAAAATAATATATTCGATATATTAAATTAAATTAGATTTCGTAATGGAATTAAAATTGGATTTTAATTCTTGCGAACGAATTAATTTAGAATTAATTCGAGAGCGACGTGAATAATAATTTTGCTAGGCATAATTATTTAATTAAATTTGATTTAATTACGTCGCAATGAAAAATTCATTAATTCGGAATTAGCGAACCCGAGCCCGAGATGTGTTGCGGGCCCACTCGGATTTTGAATCAAGTGGGGCCCACAAGTCACATCACAAGTCACATCACTAGTCAACTTTGTCACTTTAAGTTGATGGAAGTTGTTGGTAGGTGATTGTGTGTAAAACACACAAGTGTGAAAGGCTTGAAAGACTTTTACCAAACTTTGAATTTGATATATGTCTTTTAATTTTTTGAAAATTAAACAAGTCAACACTACACAAAATCATTCTCTCTCTCCCAATTCATGCCTTGGGCATGAACTTTATCTTCTTCCTCTCCCATTTGGCTTGGCCGAAAATGGCCTTGATTTTTCTCTCAAATTGCCGTGAGCCTAGGGCTCATTTGCTTCTTGATTTTGCTTCAAAATCAAAGGTGCTAGCACATCCAAGGAGTTATACAAAGGTGTTAGGGACACTAATCCTTGAGTTTGGAATTCAAGATTCAAAGATCGGAAGCTTGGAAGCTCAACCTACATCAAAGGAGAAGCTTGGAGCAACTTCAATGGAGGTAAAAGTTTTGTTGTCTACACATCCTAAGCCGATCAAAGTGAGTAATTTCTGCTACTTTACTTTGATGTATTCACATGATTTCTTGCTTAATTGATCTTCGTTTGACCTAGAAAACCCAATAATTTCTCCGATAATGTCATATCATTTTGGTCAGCATCTTCGATATCATTATGATCACTAGAGAATTATGATTCATAAATTAAGCCGTCTTTATTTTCGCCCTTAGCGACATTCTTTTGAGCAGCATCTGTACTAGAAAGTATTTTGAGTTCATAAAACCCTTCTTCCAAATCATCTTCCTCTCCGTTGTTTTTTGCCCTGGCTTGCGAAGAAATGCCACGCCTCTCGCCGAACATATTTGAACAATCATGAGGCTGCTAGCAAGAGCTCTCCTTATTAACTAAATTTGGGTTAGACGAGCCATGAGTTAGACCAAAAACATCTAATATTTTTTTCAACGATTCTGCAATTCAGTGCATTCCGGCTTCAATTCCTCCAAGACTAACATTCAACTTTCTAAGACCAATTTTCATTTGCTCAATTCGCTCATCTTCTGTTGCCATTTGATAACTTCGCTCTGATACCAATTGATATGTCCTAGATATATTTATGAGGGAAAAATATAGATAAGTTTTTGGTACCAATAAATTGATCCCAACACTACAAAAATTATGTCATTTAGCATCGAAAGTAATCGACGCCAAAAGTCTCTATTTCGCGCAAATGATTATTAGCGTCGAAAATATTAGATGCCAAACTTGGACGCCAAAATGTGGACGAGAATGATATTTAGCGTCGAAATAAATACTTTCGACGCTAAAAATTGTGAGTTTGCGTCCAATTTTGTCGACGCTAAATAAAAGTTTCCGACGCTATAGTTCATATATTACGAGAGTAATTCGACGCTAAAATAGAACTTTTAGCGTCGAATATAAACGACACTAAAGGATATTCAAAAATAATATTTGTATACTTACATCGGTGATTTGTTTAACTTTTGGCGTCGAAATATTCGACGCTAAATGTGTTTTTTGCGTCAAATATTTCGACGAAAATAGTTTTAAAATGTTTTTTTAAATATTAATTTACATAATTTTGCTCTAAAATAATTAATTTAATATTTTAAAAAATTTTATTATTTGAAAAAAAATCGTGAAACATAACACAATTATGAAATATTCTAATAATTATTTTACTATTATAATGAAAATTTATTAAAAAAAATACATATTATATTAAAAATATCTGTTCAGAATGTTTATACAAATGAATATAAAATTTATTGCTACTGCGATGGGGGGTGCTCGAGCCCAATGCACCCTGACCGATTGAGGCCTCCAACATCTCCCGGAAGGTCTGTATCTACTGGTCAACTGCTCCAACTTCTTCTCGTGGTCCACCTTCACCTGTTGTAGCTCCTCCTTAATTTTCTTCAGCTCATCTTGGGTGGTGGATAGCCGGTCTTCGGTGGTGGCTAACTAGTCTCGAAGAGACGAGTCATTGTTCGAATAAACAGTAGTGCGTGCAGATGACGTCGGCTTCTTACGAGTGCCAAGGCCGACGTTGTAAGCTGTCTGGTTCTTGAAAAACAATTGCGACAACTGCTCATCTGGTATCGGGTCGAACCCTGTCTCCTGAGGTTGATGTTGGAGTTCCATCATTTCGTTATGTTTAAAAGAAATAAGTTAATGTTAGAATTTGAAAAAAAATTAACATATATAATAATTATTATTTTATTTAAAAAACTTAAACTTACATAGCAGTGTTCGGCTTCTTCATTTATCCATTTGTTCTTCTCATTGTAATGCATCACTCGGAAAAAATCTGGAAATGATTGCACCTCACCTGTGCTACTCTGCTAAAAACAGAAAATAATTTAGTATTATTCCACATTAGTAAAAATAATGAACTGTTAAATTTCACGTTATGATATATTTACCTCAGAATGTTCGACACGATGTTGAATAAATGGCTTCGAACCTCCACGGTGGTTAAAACGCAAGTGACTTCGATTTTTCGTATTTGCGTGACATTTATCTTGCATTTAACAACACTGTAAGTACCGAAAATAAAGAGAATTATAAATTTGTGTTTATTTTAAAATTTACCTCGTTTTTTTGCTATACCAAAGCTTACACAAGAATGTCCAGTCTTACTCTTGTATAAAATCAGGCTTTGTTGTGGAGCATCCGATGGTCCATGTTCCTCGAATATTGATTTCAGGACTTTTGTCCTATAATCCTTATAACTTTTCCTCATGTGGTAGTCAATATACTACTGGACATTCACTTTGGTCAGATCAAGTCGAACCACTCCTACATTTATAGAAACCGACTAAAAATGAGTATAAAATACAAATTTTAACTAACAAACAATATCGATAACTTAATACTGTAAGGAAACTCACAAGTAGTGAAGAGAAGAGCTGATTGATTTTCGTGTCCCACGGTATCTTTCTCCATGAAACGTAGTTTTGGGGAGCTTCAAACCGAGTTGTAGCACCTATGGCTGTAGTAAACGCTGAATTATGTTGTCCGACTTGTCTTTGTCCATCATCTGATATCTCAATCCGGATACGACCGTGAGCTTTAACGTGCTTGCACAACCACAGGCCACATGTGCGTCCTCGACCCTTTGCTGTACTCGAGTCACCTGTGCTAGCAGAGACTCCAGTAGGGGCGTCTATCCTTGTTGATGTAGATGGAGTCTCATTAGCCCGTCTGCGATTGCCCTTTGCCATCTGTAAAATGACAATGCTTTGTAATTACAAGAAGACATGTACATTAACATCATGTAAACTAACAGTTCAAACACATCCCAACTTTCTTGACTACATTGATTTTCCATTTATATGCAACCCTTCAATTCATCTCATGTTTTCGATTCCTGAACAGATTATGGCAAGGTGCTTTGTAAAGGTAAGCTAAAAAAAAAGACATCACATGTCATGATAGCAAAGTAGCAATGACTCCATTAGAGAAAGTTATAATTGCTGCTGTTATGGGCAAGAGCAAATTATATGTACAAGAGCAAATTGCTGCTGTTCTGGGCAGAACAACAGCAAATTAACAGTAGTATTGCTGCTGTTCTGCTACTGTTCTGGGTAGCAAATTGTCCATAACGGCAAATTGCCTTCAAAGATAGCTCAAGTCAACAGAAATCTAAACAACAGAAATGAATGAATATATTGATGATAAATTTCACATACATCATTACAAACTTTAAACCAAAAAAATATTAAGAAGGAAAATGATTACTTAAAGAACATGAATTAGACACCGAAGAACCCTTTGGTGCTGTTCTGGTCCCAGAACAGCAGCAATTGCTTCTGTTCTGCCCATCAAATTATCCATAATGGAAAATTACCTTCAAAGATAGCTCAAGTCAACAGAAATCTAAACAACAGAAATGAATGAATATATTGATGATAAACTTCACATACATCATTACAAGCTTTAAACCAAAAAAATATTAAGAAGGAAAATGATTACTTAAAGAACATGAATTAGACACCGAAGAACCTTTTACGCTACACTCGAAAACTAAGAGGTAAAATTTGTATTAACACATTGCCTCTGCCTTCACCGAATAAACACAAACCCATTGCCCATGCCTTCACCGAACAAACACAAACCCATTGCCCCTGCCTTCACCGAACAAACACAAACCCAACAGACAATTTACACACTGAACAAAGACACATGTGAAGAATCGAAAAACATATGCCAAGAATCATAACATTTAGAAACACAACAAACATAACATTTAGCGTTGAAGATTGAAGATTGAAACAAAAGAATCATAATATTTAGAAACACAAGAAACATAACATTACCTTGATTCTGGGTTGAAGATTGAAGCCCCTAAAATGTCGAAACTTAGAGGGAATTTTCTGATTTCGTGAAGCAGAGAAGAATGAGGTGAAACCGAAATTATGGATTTTTATAAACATTTAGTGTCGAATTATTTTCATTTTAGCGTCGAATATTTCGGCGCTAAAACAATAGCGGTAAATGAAAATTAATGAAATTTTTTCGAGGGAAAATAAAAGTTTTACCTTTAGCGTCAAAATATTTAAATCGACGCTAAAGGTTAACGTTTTGCGTCGACTTTCTATTTCGACGCTAAATGTTATTATTTTAGCTTGGATTTAATATTTCGACGCTAAATGTTATTATTTTAGCGTCGATTTAGTATTTCGACGCTAAAGCATATGATAATAAATTATTTTAATAATAACAAAAACTAACATTCAACCATGATATACTAATAAATCATGACAATAACAACACCAATCATCCATGATGATAGTAATTCAAAACAACAAGAAAATTCATTATAATAGTAAAAATTATTCATTCATCACGTCATATACTAACTAGATTAGTCACTATTATCTTCGGTATTTGAGGATTCGTGACTGGACTCGAAGTCATCTTCAATGTCAAATTCTTCTTAATTTACTGCTTCCACGCTAACTTCAGAATGATGAATTATCTCAACGTCTATATTATCTCGAGTTAATGTGATATTTTCAGGAACAGTGACATTTGGTACATGAAATATTTGTTCAGGAACTTCGAAATTGTCAGAGACTTCTTGTGTTTCATCTGATATTTCAACACTATCTTTCTCCTGCGTGTCCCAAATGCCCCTACGTTGTAACTTTTCTACCACCATCCAACCATTTCCTAGCTTTGGATCAGATATATATATCACAGACCGTGCTTGGGTACAAAAAAAATGTATGGATCATTCTTGTACCAATAACGTTGAACATTAATTGACGTTAGATTATTGCTAACTTGAATTCTCATCTTTCTGGCATTTATGTCAAACCACTTGCATTCGAATAGCATAATACGTCGTCTGGGTCTGTATATCAACTCAATGACTAATTGCAGCACTCCATATAAGTCAATAATATCTGAGTCGTGTTCTCCTGAGACTACAATTCCTTAATTTTGAGTGACATGTGAAACACCTCGCTGTTCGGTATGAAATCTAACTCCGTTCATAATGCATCCACTGTATTCGTAAGCCTGTTTTTGAGGCCCATATGCCAAGGAAACCAACGAGGAGGACGAGTCCAGTTGACCAGTTTGCACTTGTTTGTTTATCTAAAACATGATAACATTTATGTGTTAATATAACAAACTGAAATATTTACTGTTATGATAAAAAGAAATAGACAATGTTAGGGCTTACAGTTGTCTCAAACCATTTAGGAAATTCTTTTTTGTGTCTTCCATCAATATTGTGGTCACCACCACATTGTAGCATGGTAATATGTTGCCTACAAAAATGAGTTACGTTAACGTAAGACAATAAAAATACAGTTATGCACCAATAAGACTTACATTAAATATGGTTTCACTTCATCGCAATTACTCAATATAAACCAATGCGCACGTTGAGCTTCCTCAAATGTTAGTAATTTGACACCTACTGCTCCAAACGGTCTACAATTTTGACGGACCACTGTGATATCTTGCTTATTACTTGCATATCCATCATAGTTTCGTGGCCGACGATTAAAAGGAGTTTCAATATTCTACATGTACATCGAACAAAATGTTATTGCCTCACTTATTAAAACAGCCTCTGCTATTGACCCTTCAGGACATGCCTTATTTTTCACATATTATTTGTAATGTACCAAAGCCCTGCAAATATGATAAAAATTTGTATTAATAATAAATTTTATGCACACTCAAATTTAAGAATGTAATATTTAAAACTGTATAGTACCTCTCAATGGGATACATCAATTTGTAAAGGACATGACCTCTCTTCATAGTTTCAGCCGGCAAATGCACGGCAAAATATACCATCACATCAAAAAAGCGGGTGGCAATATCCACTCCAGCTTGCACAGGATTATCACGATTCCTCGCTCAAGTTCGTCAATAACAGATGTGGTTAATGTCCTCTAACATAATTGTTTAAAGAAGCCACATAGATCAAGTACGACGTCGCATACATTCGGTGGTAGATAAGGTCGAATGCCAACAGGAAGAAGAATCTCCAGAAGTATGTGACAATCGTGACTCTTTAACCCTCGTTATTGATTCATCTCTAACCCAACGCCCAATATCCGATGCATAATCATCAGGAAATTTAACCATTTTCAGCCAATCACATAATGATTTTCTCTCTGGTTGAGTTAGCACGTAACTAGCATGTGGCTTAATAAGACCTCGAGAAGTGACCTGTAAATGCAATTCACTGCGAATTCTAAGATCTTGTAGGTCCAATCTAGCATTTACAGTGTCTTTTGTCTTACCCGGAATATTGAAGAGTGTTCCAACTAAACTCTCACATATTTTTTTTTCTATATGCATTACATCCAAATTATGTCGCAAACTCAGAGTCCCTCATATTCTAACTCAAAGAAAATACTCTTTCCTGTCCAATTCAACTCTTCAGGTTGACGTTTTCGATTTTTATCTCTATTATTAGGATGTTTCCCCGATGTGCTGTCTCTGAGATGTTGATGTTGGCAAAGTATGTCGAATCCAGACAATGGACTGGGCATACTCTGAGGTTCTTGTTGACCGTTGAATAATTTACTCCTCCGCCAATGATGACTTAACTCAAGAAATCTCATATGCCTTGTGTATTCTATTTTATTCCGTAATCATTGCAAAGGTGTTTGACCCGCACAAACTACACATGCCATGTATCCCTTAGTGCTCCATCCAAATAATGAACCATAAGCTGGAAAATCATTAATAGTCCATAATAATGTGGCATGCATCTGAAAATACTGTTCGGAAGCTTCATCATAGGTATGCACACCCACATTCCATAATGTTTGTAACTCCTCGATCAATGGTCTCAAGTAAATATTCATATCTTTACCAGGGGAACGTGGACCAGAGATAAGCAATAACATAAACATGAACGAATCCTTCATACATTTCCATGGAGGTAAGTTATATGGAATAACAATAATGGGCCACATGCTGTAAAAGTTGTACATATTCCCAAATGGGTTAAAACCATCAAAGGCAAGACCTAACCTGACATTACGGGGGTCCTCAGCGAAACGGGGGTACATGTCATCAAATTCCTTCCACTCGGTTCCATCCGCAGGATGTCTAAGTATGCCCTCCGCACCTATCCTCTTTTCATGATGCCACATCATGTCAGTCACTGTGTGTCGTGACATGAACAACCTCTGCAGCCTGGGCGTTAATGGGAAATATCGCAATATCATTTGAGGCACTTTCTTCCCCATACCTTTGACTTTGTACCGACTTTCACCACATATCGGACAATATTCAAGTGATTCATACTCGGCATGAAATAATACACAGTCATACTTACAAGCATGAATGGATTCATACCTCATTCCCATATCACACAATATTTTCTTTGTCTCGTAATACGACTTAGGCAATTCGCTTCCAACCGGTAACATTTACCCCAGTAACTCTAGCATCATATCAATAATGTTATTGGTCATTCTATTGATCACTTTAATGTGTAATAATTTCACAACGAAATTCAAGATCGACATTCCAGCACCTTCAAATGGAATTTTTTTTGCCTCATCAAGTAGTCACTAAATAAATTTTGATCATTTCCACTTAACACTGGTATGTCACCACAAACACTATGACCAAGTTGTTGTTGGTCTCCAAGATCATCCCAAGAACATTTCAAGCATGATAAAAGTGTGAATACGAAAAGGAAGTATAGCGGAATTATACTTACAAAGATCGGTAGAGAGGATGTGTAGAGAACAAAAATCTTTGCTCCTTAGAAAGTCTTCAAGCTTTCCTTATGTAGGATTGAAGTTGATGAGCTCCAAGCTTGAGAAGGATTCCAAACTCAAAGGATGGTTTCCCTATCATCTTTGTATGATTCCTTTTAAGTGCTAGCTTAGGAAAAATCGCTACAAAATTTCCTTTTCCTTCTTGTAACTCTCGGCCAAGCAAAAAGGAAGAAGAAAGAGTGTTTTGGGCATGAATGATGGAGAGAAGAAAGAGAGGAATGACTTGTGTTTTTGTTTCAAAACAATTATTAAGTCAAATACCAAAAGTTGTAAATGGTTTATTCAAAACCAATAATAAAAAGTGTTGAGAGCCAAAATTGCAATTAATGCTCTCAACCACCTCCATCACCAAAAGTGACTTGTGTCACATCACTCAAAGTTGATGTGATTTCCATCACAAAAGGTGACTAATGATGTGACTTGTGGGCTTAACTTTAATTAAAAATCCGAGTGGGCCTGCAAATACATTCCAGGCTCGGGTTCGTTAATTCCGAATTAACGAATTTTCTGTTGCGACGTAATTAAATCAAATTTAATTAAATAATAGTGCATCGCAAAATTATTACGAAAGTCACTAGCGAATTAACTCTAAATTAATTCGTTCGCCCGAATTAAAATCCAATTTTAATTTCGCGTCGAAATCTAATTTCATTTAATATATTGAATATATTATTTTATCGATTAATTCCAAATTAATTGTTCTCTCTTCTAATAGAATTTTATCCCAGATAAATTCTCGCCGTAATTAATCCCAGATTAATTTTTCTCTCTCTTATAATTAATCACAAATTAATTCTGTGTGAGTCATACATCATCGGTGAATCTTTGGGAAGCGACCCATGAGATCCCTGGATATGTTGGCAGTAAATTCGGCCGTCGGACTATCTGAACACGTGCATACCTCGTACCATATTTTTACCGATTTACGAGACATGGTTGGTTTCTAGTAAAGCGTCGTGCCTACCCAATTCTCCAGAAATATTCTTTAAGGAATATATAATCTATAACAGGCGTAGTATACGTAGTATTGCGTATTGCGATCCAGTATCTGATGTCACATGCAAGGCCTGGGGCTAGATTAGTGTCTGCCCCGTACGAAGCATATATCGGATCACAAGCAACTAGTCTCTATAATCGGATAATCATGACCTTGTCATATTATCCCAATAGTTGCAACATAATAGAGAACCGGTTCTGTATCCCTGCGTGATCATCATCTCCATATGACTGAAGTGATACTTCCGTCTTGACATCACATCCAATACACTACGATTCTCAATAAACCCAGAAGAGGCGTACACAGAACCGGTTAAAGTCCCAGACGACCAAAACCAAAGTGTATTGATTGTCGCAAGTACTAGCGATGTAAGTCTCAGGTTAAGACCAAATACACTTACCCTGAAGCGGATTCCCATAGACACATAGTCATACTACCAATGGGATTCTGCGGGGTCTATCCAGAGCGAAGCTGTTTCCGTACCATCGGTAAACACAACCTCCTATCACACTTGCATAAGTATCCAATACTTAAATATATGAGAACTATGATGTTACGCTTCCATAACACGCACAAGTGCAATACTAGTCTATTCTGCATTATCGATGTCCAGTATCGATAATACTACGACTAGGGATATTTAATGATTAAATCTTTATAGATTGATATTGTCTCATATCTTATAATCCGGAACTAATCATAAGGTCTTTTATCATTTATATATATAAGTAATCTAATTACAAAAAATGATAAAATGCAATTTCCATTGTCACATAGTTAATTTGTACAAAAACCACAATGTCTTTTACAAATAGTGACGCTATGGGTCATAATTGTCCAAAAATTTCCCACTTCGCCTATAGTCAGTCACTCAAGCATCTAACATCTGAACTATGTACATGTCGCTCAAACTTTTACTGAGGAATAGCTTTCGTTAGCGGATCTGCAATGTTGTCCTCTGATGTGACCTTCTCGATCTTCACATCGTCATGATGTATGATCTCACGAATCAGATGGAATCGTCGAAGAACATGATTGGATCGTTGATGAGACCGTGGTTCCTTAGTCTGCGTTATAGCCCCGTTATTGTCACAATACAATGGAACAGGCTCAGCTGCTAACGGAACTACTCCTAATCCAATTAGAAATTTACAGATCCAAACTGCCTTTTTTGCTGCTTCAGCTGCAGCAATATACTCTGCTTCTATTTTTGAATCGGAAACAGTCTATTGCTTGGAAGATTTTCAGCTTACTGCTCCGTTGTTCAAACAAAATATGTACCCAGATTGCGACTTACAGTCCTCTTTATCGGTTTGGTAACTTGCATCGGTAAACCCAGTTACCTCAAGTTCTCCATCTCCATAGATTAAGAAAGTGTGGACAACAGGACATGGGCGACGCTGTTCTAGGCTCGCGGCCTAGTTGGGAAGTACGAAATAACATGGAGTCGCCACCCGGTGTGAACCGGGACAAAGATTTAAGGCCGCACTCACCCCTCGCAAGGGAAGACCTCAACCGTTGGGTTCGGAATGGTCCCTTACTTATGTCACTTGTGATGATATGATTTGTGCAATAAACTAACCGAATCTATTCAACATTCATGCTCAAGGGTACTTAGATCTAACATGCTTTCATCCAAATAACTCCACACAATGTAACACAACGAGCATATTGAATCATTAAACCAACATGTATAAATCATTATCCAAACACATCATAAACTAATAACATGCATAAGGAACAATCTAAATATGCTTTAACAAATAAATAACAAACTAAATTAAACCATGCTTTAAATAATAACAAATAACCTAAAGACTATAGCATGCTCAAATACAAATTTGGATGAGACGAGATATGTGTATCTTAAGTGGTACGTGGCATTGTATCCCGAGTGCAGACCATACTACCGTCCGTTCGGAATCGGCTATGGAATTTACGTCCGGGTTTCCATCCGATATACCACAAAAGGGAACACATATCCCGCTCATCCAACAATCACATCATGCCTCAAACGACTCTCATGCAATTATATATCAAAATAAGTAAAACAAAAATAAAGAAGATAAGTAAAAAGGGTGCCCTCAGGTCTAACCTCTTTTGTCGTCTCTCGAAAGCGCGTCACACGGCCGTCGAAAGGTAGATGCTTCGCAAATTTTCTGGTTCACTAATCCAACGCTTTTCCTCGCTGTTTCGCTATTCGGGCTTCTGTTTTCACTCCGTTTTGCTGCTACTTTGCTGTTGTTTTTCAGGTCACTGTTTTTCGGTGTTAGGCTACTGTTTTGGGTGTTTTTAGGTGTAGTTTGGGGGTGTTTTGTGGTAGTTTTCAGGGGCTATTTTTTGGTAACTGCAGAGGGTAATTCAGTGACTGTTTTAGGTGAATGGAGGGCTGCTTCAAGGACTATTTTCTCGGTGGTTACAGTGTAGTTTCGGGGGCTGTTTTTGGGCCAGAATTGGGCTGTTTTGCATGACAGTTTCGGGACTGTTTTGGACTGTTTGAGGGGAGTTTTGTCACGTGAATCCAAGGCCACTGTGAAGGCTCTTGTACGTGAATGGGCGTGAGGCTAGCTGCTGTGTTTGTGAGGTGAGGCGGTAGGGATATTATGCGTGCAGTTTAGGGTATTTTTCGGTGATTTATTTGGGCAGGTCAACGTGGCTTTATGTGCGAATGGGTTGTGGCTGATTGAATGCGTGGTGGCTGATGAGAAGGACGAGTGGCTTACGTTGTTGTGAGGAGTGTGGCTAGGAAGTTTGATGGAGAGTGGGCTGGTTTCGTTTAAGGTCTGAGCGTGAAGGGTCTATTGGATTTTGTTTGCGATTTGTTTGTGGAGGGCTGGTGACTTATTTTCACGTGTTGGTTGATTCGGCATGGAGAGGGGTGCGAGTGACGGCTTCTTGTTTGTTTGTTTGTCGAGTTATTTGTAAGGGACGCGTGTGGTTGTTTGAAGGGCGTGTGGAGTGAGCAGTAAGGGGCGTGGAAGTGATCCAATGGAACTAGGGTTTCGCTTGGTGAGTTGCCGAGAGAGGGGAGTGCTGGCTGCTGTGAGTGGTCTGCTGGAGGTGTCCTAGGGTTATCGGTGTGGGCTACCGTGTATGGCTTTTGATGAATGAGTTGCTGCTTTAGCGTGGGTGTTCTAGGTCAATTTGCAGGGCTGATGGCGTATTGATACGTGAGTGAGTTAGCGTTATTGGCAGTGGCTTGATGAAGGAGGCAGGTGGCGTCTGGATTGAAGGTTACGTGAAGGGCTGATGAAGGAGTTTGTGAGCAGTGTGCGTTGAAGGTGATGAAGGCGGGTTCAAGGGCTGGTGAGGGGCTGGTTACGTGAGGTTATAGAGGGTGCAGGTCAGTGGCTGTGTGAGAGCTGCTTACGTTGAATTATTAGGGTTTTTGAGGGAGACGAAGCTTTAGGGTTTTATGTTTTGGTCATTGGCGAGGGCGGTTAGAAAGGGCCAGGAAGGTGATGGAGGCGAGAAGCTTTAGGTTTTATTTTTGTTTTTGTCTTTGCCGTGAGAGTGGAGAGAGGCCCGCCAGTCTTAGGGTTTAGTTTGTGTTATTTTTATAGTGAGAGGGTAGGGGAATTAGGGTTATGCATGGTTTTAATAGGAAATAAAATCAATTAATTGGGGAATTTATTTAAATTTGGTGAGTGGTTTATTTGTTTTAGGAAAAGATTTATTTAATTTTGATTTTAGTTTCAATTTAATTTATCTTTAATTTGTTTTAATTATTTAATTTGTGAGATGTATTTTAATGGGTTTGGTGTGTTTTAAAAACAGAGGTCCAACAAGCGAACCCGAAGCGAAACAAGCGAGTTAAATCCAACGAAAATTCCATTTTCCAATTTTACCTTTCCAACGTCCGTTTCCCGCGGCTTTCACAATCAAAGAGGTAGTTGCCTCTATACGAGACTCATCATTGGGCTAAAATGCAAAAATGCAATGCCTACAGAAAGCATCCTTCGTTCGTCTAAGATACTTAAGGATATTCTTAACCGCCATCCAGTGACCTTCACATGGATCGGCCTGATAGCGACTACACATGCTCAAAACATACGAGACATCAAGTCGCGTACATATCATGGCATACATGATCGATCCGACTGCTGAAGCGAACGAGATTCGACTCATGTTGTCTCTCTCATCTTGAGTTTTAGGACAAATGTCCTTAGATAGATTGACGCCATGTGACACTGGCAGCAGTCCCCTCTTAGACTGTTCCATGTTGAATTTCTTCAACATTTTGTCAATGTACGTGCTCTGGGAGAGTCCAAACATCTTTCTAGATCTATCTCGGTAGATCTTTATTCCCAGCATAAAGGCTGCTTCTCCCAGATCTTCCATGGAGAATTTTAATGAAAGTCAAGCTTTCACCGATTGTAGCATGAGAATGTCATTGCCAATAAGCAATACATCATCGCCATAAAGGACAATGAATGTCAGTGCGCTCCCATTAACCTTCTTATATACACAAGGATCATCCTCGTTTTGAATGAAATCATATTCTTTTACGATCTCATTAAAACGTTGGTTCTAAGAACGCGATGTTTTCTTCAATCCATAAATGGATCGATTTAACTTGCAAACCTTGTCTGCATGTTTAGGTATGAAAAAACCGTCAGACTGTTGCATATAAACATCCTCCAAAAGGTTTCCGTTAAGGAAAGCGATTTTGACGTCCATCTGCCATATCTCGTAATCAAAATATGTAGCAATAACAATCACAATCCGAATGGATTTAATCATGGCAACGGGTGAAAAAGTTTGGTCGTAATCGACACCATGTCGTTGACGATACCCTTTCGCTACAAGTCTAGCTTTGTACATTTGTATATTGCCATCCATGTCGGTCTTCCTCTTGAAGACCCATTTGCAACCAATAGGCTTTACTCCTTCGGGAGCATCAACCAGTGTCCAAACTTGGTTGGTGTACATGGAATCCATTTCGGACATCATGGTATCTTGCCATAAACCGAAGTCGATACCTTGTATCGTTTCCTCATACGTAGCCGTCTCGTCTTCCTCAATAAGATTAATATCCACATGAGGTGAGATCAGAAACCCATACCTCTCAGGCTGTTTTCTGACTTTCTCTGACCTACGCGGTTCTTATGTATTCGAAGATTATGGTACAGTCTCATCCCTGATGAATTGTTCATGTTCCGTTAAGGATTCTATGACAGGAACAGTATCACTCTGATTTTCATCGAGTTCTATTTTCCTCCCACTTACCACTGCATTTAGGAATTCCTTCTCAAGGAAAACCACATGTAGAGCAACAAATACTTTGTTCTCTTGTGAGTGATAGAAGTAATATCCTTTGGTTTCCCTAGGATATCCTACAAATAAGCACTTATCCGATTTGGGTTCTAGTTTGGTACCTTCCAAACGTTTAACGTATGCCCAGCAACCCCAAATCTTCAGGAATGAGAAACCCGGTTTCTTTCCTGTCCATATTTCATACGGAGTCTATTGATCAGACTTTGATGGAACCTTATTCAAAATAAGTATTGCACTGTTCAATGCATATCCCCAGAAGGAAATAGGTAGCTTTGTGTGACTCATCATCGACCTTACCATGTCCAATAAAGTTTGGTTTCTCCGTTCGAACACACCTTTTAATTGAGATGTTCCGGGAGGTGTCCATTATGAAAGAATACCATATTCTTTCAAGTAATCAAGAAACTCATTGCTCAAGTATTCGCCACCACGGTCCGACCGTAATGTTTTAATACTTTTGCCGGTCTGTTTTTCTACTTCGTGTCGAAATTCTTTGAATTTCTCAAAGGTTTCCAACTTGTGTCTCATAAGATACACATAACCATAACGCGATGCATCATCTGTAACAGTTACAAAGTATTCATATCCATCTCTAGCCTGGCTAGACATGGGCCCACATACGTCACTATGAACAAGGGCTAATAGTTCGGTGGCACGTGCACCTTTACCGCTAAAAGGTGTTTTAGGCATTTTACCTAATAAACAAGATTCGCAGACGTCATATGAATTTGGATCAAATCCGTCCAAGTACCCACTCTTCGAAAGTGTGGATATGCGAGTCTTGTTAATGTGTCCCAGGCGACAATGCCACATATAAGTTTCATATTTGTTACTTAATTTAAGCCTTTTGTTTGTTACATTATATGTTTGAGATTGATTTATATTCAAAATATAAAGACCATTATTCACATCAGCACTGCATATCTCCATATCATTTTTGTACATAAAACACCCAGTGTTTCTAAAAACAAAAGTATAGCCACATTGGGCCAATAAAGATACAGATAAAATATTCCTAGTCAAACTAGGTACATAATAACAAGCTGAAAGATTAAGTACATGCCCCGATGGCAGTTCCAAAATATAAGTCCCAACGGCCAAAACGGCGACTCGAGTCCCATTTCCAACGCGGAGGTCAATCTCTCATGAGGCCAGTCTCCTGCTAATCCGCAGATCCTGCTTATGAGTTCATATATGAGTACCACAACCAGAATCAAAAATCCAATTTTTAAAACTTGAAGTAGATATGTTTATTTCTATAACAAACATACCTGAAGCCGGTGCCTTGCCCGCTTTGATTTCCTTCATGTGCACCTTGTACTCACGGCAGTCACGCTTCCAGTGACCCCGTTTGCCACACTGCAGGCATACATCTTGGGATTTATCCTTACCCTTCCCAGAAGGTTTTGACGATTTGGCATTGCCCTTCTTATTCTTTACACCTCCATTTACCTTCGGCCAAGCCTTGGGAGACTGAGATGTTGAAGCGAAATGCGCCTCGCGCTTTTTGCCCTTCATCAGCTCTTTTTCTGCTTCACGCAACATTTCCATCAGCTCTCCAAGAGTATGGTCTTGGTTCATCATATTGTAGTTCATGATGAACACGCTCCAGCTATCAGGAAGAGACTGCAAGATCAAATCTATAGAAGTCTCAGCCTCAAAGGTTATGCCTAGCTGACCCAGTTGTTCAATGTCAGCAATCATCTGTGACACATGGTGCTCAACAGATGTACCTTCTGACATTCGTGAGCGAAAGAGCTTCTTCTGTGCGAGTCATACGTCTCTAAGATCATCCCAAGAATATTTCAAGCATGATAAAAGTGTGAATACGAAAAGGAAGTATAGCGGAATTATACTTACAAAGATCGGTAGAGAGGATGTGTAGAGAACAAAAATATTTGCTCCTTAGAAATTCTCCAAGCTTTCCTTATGTAGGATTGAAGTTGATGAGCTCCAAGCTTGAGAAGGATTCCAAACTCAAATGATGGTTTCCCTATCACCTTTGTATGATTCATTTTAAGTGCTAGCTTAGGAAAAAATGCTACAAAATTTCCTTTTCCTTCTTGTAACTCTCGGCCAAGCAAAGAGAAGAAGAAAGAGTGTTTTGGGTGTGAATGGTGGAGAGAAGAAAGAGAGGAATGGCTTGTGTTTTTGTTTCAAAATAATTATTATGTCAAATACCAAAAGTTGTAAATGGTTTATTCAAAACCAAAAACAAAAAGTGTTGAGAGCGAAAATTGCAATTAATGCTCTCAACCACCCCCATCACCAAAAGTGACTTGTGTCACATCACTCAAAGTTGATGTGATTTCCATCACAAAAGGTGACTAATGATGTGACTTGTGATGTGACTTATGGGCCCCATTTTAATTCAAAATCCGAGTGGGCCCGCAAACACATTCCGGGCTCGAGTTCGTTAATTCTGAATTAACGAATTTTCCGTTGCGACGTAATTAAATCAAATTTAATTAAATAATAGTGCCTAGTAAAATTATTACGAAAGTCGCTTGCGAATTAACTCTAAATTAATTCGTTCGCCCGAATTAAAATCCAATTTTAATTTCGAGTCGAAATCTAATTTCATTTAATATATCAAATATATTATTTTATCGATTAATTCAAAATTAATCGTTCTCTCTCTTCTAATAGAATTTTATCCCAGATAAATTCTCACCGTAATTAATCCCAGATTAATTTTCTCTCTCTTATAATCAATCTCAGATTAATTCTGTGCGAGTCATACGTCATCGGTGAATCTTCGGGAAGCGACCCATGAGATCCATGGATATGTTGGCAGTAAATTCGGCCGTCGGACTAGCCGAACACGTGCGTACCTCGTACCATATTTTTACCGATTTACGAGACATGGTTGGCTTCTAGCAAAGCGCCGTGCCTACCCAATTCTCCAGAAATATTCTTTAAGGAATATATAATCTATAACAGGCGTAGTATACGTAGTATTGCGTATTGCGATCCAGTATCTGATGTCACATGCAAGGCCTGGGGCTGGATTAGTGTCTGCCCCATACGAAGCATATATCGGATCGCAAGCAACTAGTCTCTATAATCGGATAATCATGACCTTGTCATATTATCCCGATAGTTGCAACATAATAGAGAACCGATTCTGTATCCCTGCGTGATCATCATCTCCGGAACCGGAAGAAACCGGAATCGATCGGTTCCTACCGGTACAATTCTGATTTCATTTCAGTTTCGAACCGGAATCTTGACCGGGTTTAGTTATAGTGCACTAGTATTTAAACTATATTTCTCATGAATAAAACACTAAAGAGTTTATTCACTCAGTATTGAGTTGTGGGAGGTGTTAACCCCTCGAAGAGTTGGTAAATTGCTTGTTCTTTATTTTTATCTTAAAAATAAACATTGTGTGTGTGACATAACCATAGTTTATTCATTAAGTGTGTTTTCTAAAATTATAAAGAAAAAACATTTTTCTTCATATTTCAATCAAATTGTGATAGAGTTCCAAACTAGAGTTTGGTACGTTGTCCTCTTAAATTAGCTAAACTATGTAAATTTTGAGGGTTCTTTTCTTAAATAGTTATTATTAGGTTTTTTTTTAACCTATTATAGCCAACAACAATATAAAGAGGCCAAAATACCCTCATGACACACCCTCGTGCGTTCGGTGTTGTCGCACACCAATTGCACAGTCATTCTCGTGTGTGACAAGTGTTGTTGCACAGTCGTTAACGTGTGCGATGGGTGCTTTCACACAATCATTCGCGTGTGTGATGAATGTATGATGGGTGACGTCGCACACATGAGGAAAAACCATGTGTTTCTTTCTTCGATTTAATCTCTTGTTCTTTGTCTTCTTTACTATAATCGGTAATTTTCTGCAACTCTTTATTTTTTTTAATATTTAATTGATTTTCATTTTGTTTTAATTATTTATGTTTTATGACTTGGAGAGAGAATGAGATGGACAGAAGAAGAAGAGAGATAAACATTTGAAGGAAGAAGAATGGTAAGATTGTCTAAAATGAGATTAGATAACTAAAAAAAAAAACCTTAAAATTTGCATAGTTCATGTAAGTTCCCCAAATTAAACACAACACTTGTTATTATTTGATTCGTGTACCTAAATTGAATAGCTCTACTTCAAGGCAATGAAAATCTAGCTCCTGCCTTTTGCTTTGTAATCGCGATTTTACTATAGCACCTAAACGTACAAATCGCTCAAGTAATACAATAATAAAATGTCGGATATCGTACCCACAATAATTTATTATTTTACCGATTAATATTAAAACTAGATCTACTTACTAAAACTAAGCAATTGAAATTGAGGTTTCAGATTTGAATTTAATAAACTTTAAAACATAAAAAATTAACTAACAAAACTTAAGGAGAAAACTTATACAAGAAAAACATTCAGGCAGTACCTAAGAAACATTATTGCACTTTCCAATCAATTTAATTTAATTACTATTGCGGATTATTAACTTAGAACACTAACTTATTTACCCGTCTCTGTCGATGGTCAAGTAAAAATACCCAAATTAATCCAATTACCTATATGTCTATGATAATCAAATTAAATTGAATTAATTAAGATCAAGTTCTAATATTGGCTACGCATGCCCTACATGTATATTTCTATCCTGTACGGAAATCGATTCAGCGAATGCAATAATTCGCTATTATTCCTATGATTAAATCCAAATTCCTTTCGTCAAGTTCCTAAGGGTTTATCACATCTATCCTATAAATCATTATTCCTCGTTTTTGCCTTGCTCTTGGTTGCTTTATTGCTCTTGAGTCTCCGAGAGTATGATTCTTTACGGTTTTATATAGGGAGTCCTGGGATCTTTCCATTTTATGAAAATTTCGAATTCTTCTCATACCAGGAAAAGTCTGGTGGACGCGTCTATTTAGGCATAAGGTTCTTGGCAAAAACCGGCCAAATAGACGCGTCTACCACTAGACCATGGACGCGTCTATTTCATACATTAACTTCATTCAACTTTTAGCTCCATGGACTCGTCCAGCAATGACCATGGATGCGTCTATCTTGGTCAGAAGGCCAATTTCCATTTCATGTTCCGTAACATCTCGCCTTGACGTCGCTTTGGTCCATTGTCCTTCTCCGACGCATTATACCCTACAAAATTACGACAAGCACATCAAAACGCTCAAGAAGTTTGAATTTAAACACACAAAAATTACGACAAGCACATCAAAACGCTCAAGAAGTTTGAATTTAAACACACAAAATACAAGTATTATGGGACGGTAAATATGAGATATTGACCGCTTATTACTTTGCTCGCCAATGTTACACAAAATAAACATATTTTGTCCTTTTAAGACAATTGGAACAAAGATTCAAACGGCACTAAATGTGAAACACATAATACTTTTTTTAGTAAATTTAAAAACCCATAGAGAGAACTCACTTAAGAACAAAATTAATGATCATTTGGTTAATAGATTGTGTACACTCATTAGATGATAAGACTCCATTTGAAGTGTTACACCGAATTAAACTTGATACTTCGTAGTAAAATAAAGACGTATGGGTGTGAGATTTTCTCCTTAATTAACTGATGCCTTACAAATTTTTTTTTTTCAATAAAAAATACTTTATTATAAAATCCCGATCTCGGTCCGGACAATAGAGAGACCCAGGGCCCAACCCAAAATTTTACCATCCTTATCTCAGTTGATCAACTTTTGTTATTTTTCCTAATCTAATAAGCATCCTTAAGAGCAACACCAAAAAAAATATTCAAATGTTATTTATTTACTAAATCGAATTGTCACATCATCAAAATTGTTTTCAAAGAAACATCAATTGAGAAATATTTGATTTATCTTCACTATATTATAGTAGACTAGTAGTGGTGATTAGAGTTACTAATAACTATTTATATATTAAAATAATATAATTAAAGTGAATCTCATTTAATCTAATTAAAATATTATAAATCTATTTACATTATTTATCTTCTACTAATTTTTATAAATTTTATATTATATCATTATCATTACTTATAATTATTTTTATATTAAAATCATATTACAAAAATAGAGCTCTTCAATTTGATTAAAATTAATATAATCTTATTTTTATTTGAAGAGACTTTTAGAAGGTAATTTATTTTTTTACTATTCAATTTTCCAAGTAAATAATCAAATAAGTATTTGAAGAATAAAATCATATGAGTCTTTTGAAATTGCTCTAAACAATATACTTCTATTGAAAAATTATCAAATATGTCTTCTTATTGATCATCTTTGGTTATCGTTCCTAAACTAAACATGCTTTAGCCAGTGTACTTTAATGAAGAGTTGTCGAATTTTTCTTTATACCCTTACCATTTGGATCTCGATTAAGATTCGAGATTCTCTATCATTTAATATAAAATTTAAGACGATTTTTCATTGATTGAGATTTGAGATCTGAAATCATTCAATTTGAATTTATGATAATTTTTTACCTCAATTTAAAACAAAAATAAAAATAAGACAAATTTTCATTTTGAATTCATATTGTGGTTTGCACCAAAATGGACAAGTTAATTGCCATCTCTACTAGCCAATGCACAAATACGTAGTGACTGTTAGAGTGTATGCCTTAAAACCAGTTATGGGTGTAATGGTTTAAGGGATAATGTTTGTAATACAGTTTATTATTTATTAATAAAATGTATTTATTCTCTACATATTGTTACATCTATATTTCATGTGTATGTCTCGAAATATTATGTCAAATAAATTTCATGTGTATGTCTCGAAATATTATGTCAAATAAATATCATTAATCCAAAAGAGTTTGTGATTATGAGAGTCAACGATATTTATACGAACAAGTCTCAAAATAAGTTCTTGGTAAAATATGATTATTATACGGGACAATAATATATCACTCGACCAATATTGTTGTGTGTCACCTAGATTAACATTTGATGTTAATAGAATGGATGATGAGTCTCATATCATAAGAACACAAACAATAGATGTTTCATTAATAGAATGAAGTATCGAACACGACCACAGAAGCGTTAGATCACATGGTAATATTATCTAAGGTCATTGATCTTCGTAAAAATACATTAGTGTCATCATATCATATGACCTGAGATCACATGCTGACTTATGTGATAGTACTCATGGTTCACTAGTATATCATCATTCGACTAGTCAAGTCCTTTGAATAAATACTAGATGGTCATAAGCTATTAACGTACGAAGTCATGTGCGCTTCAAGATGAGATATGATAGCTTTGATAATAAAAACTAGAGATGTTTCAAGGAAACTCAAAATGTGGATATGAGTCTTTGGCCAAAACAGTCGATATCTTAGATATATCAAGAGATGACATGCTCGAAGTGTATTATAACATGTTCATATGTTTTCTCACTTCATTATCGCCTAAGGGCCTTGGCTTGCTGCTAGGCGATTACCCATGGTCTGTGGAATGTCATAGAGATGAAATGTTAAAGAGTTAATATTATTCCACTGTTGCTCGATAATAAACCTAGGACCGTTGCACAAATATAGTTTTCGTCTATGTTACAAATTCGATGATGTTTACTAAAAATTAATAAATGATTATTTTGGAAAAAATAAGATTTCCTAATTGGATTAGGATACTCGGGGTATTTCAGAAATATTAATTTGATTAATAATTCGAAATATAAAATTAGATTTAATTATTTAAATAAATATTTGATATTTATATTAAATAAATTTAATTTAATTAGACATTATTTTAATTAATTGTTAATTAAAATTAAGTAAGTTAAATTAATTAATTAATAGTTAATTATTAATTGGGCCAAAATAATATTTAATATATTGAGCTTTAAATAGTGGGCTAGCCCCCAAATTAATTAGAGTCCTAATTAAGATTAAATAGAAAAGTCTTTATTTAATTAGGATTTCTAATTTGATAAAGTATCTTAATTTATTTTGGAAAGAATCTTTAAGAGACCAAATTTGATTTGGAGAGATCTTGATTATCCTAATTGTATTGAGATACAATTAAAACAAATCATATTATATATATATATATATATATATAAATTAAGGCTTGCGGTTGATAATAAATTTATCAAAGTACCGATTCGTTCCAGTTTCTTTTAAGATAGTTTCAAATAAAACTGTTTCTTTGATCCTAGAAGACTTCAACATCCTAGAAATGATAAAGGTTTTCTTTGTTCTCAAAAGTGAGAGCAATTTGTTCGCAAAGGAGTGCTAGTGTGCCAACTAGAGGTGCAATGCTTGGTGCACTGGTGCGATGGAAAATTCAACAAGGAATTTAAGGAAGGTTCAGAAAAGTAATAAACACATCAAGGCATATTTTATTATTATTAAATATTATTTATGTTGATAAATAAATTTTATTTGCATGTATATAAATTAATAGGGATTAATTTTATATTTGTTTACGTCAACAACGACATAACTACGATCCTTAAGCGGTTTTGGAAGAAAATTTTAAAATCCAGTCACATAGATGCTTTCGCGCTATCTCCAAAACCTTCAATGGTATCGGTAGCTTTGAGGTTATACCGTTTGATGAAAACAAATTAAAGCATATATTAGGGATCCTATAGAATACTGTTCCATTATGCTATTATTTCATATAGACAAAATAATTATTATGGCATGAAATTTTTTGTGGAGACACTAAACAAAGAGACTAACAACTCTGGAAAATTTCAACTCAAATGGACTAATTTATAAAATTCTGAATGTTTTGAGGATTTATTATAAATATCCAGAAGTTCATGGGTCAAATTATAATTTTTGAAATCACAAAATTTTGTATATTTTTCCAGAATTTATTTTGAGTAAAATTAGAATTCTTATTCCATTAAAATTATTTTTGGAAAGAATTCTAATAAAAATTGAGTTGTTGCTAATTAGAACTAAATAACTTCTTAAGAAGTTAAACTCAGATGGAATTTTAATTAGATTAAAATTCTATCAACAAAAAAAAAAAAAAATTAAAATCCTAATACAACTTTGATTAAATCTCTTAATATGATTAAAACATTAATTGATTGATAATCAAAGAATAATCTTTTAAAATTTTCTAGATTAGTATAAGATTATTCAAGTCAAAAAAACCTAAGACCTTCTTGAATAAAGATGTATTAAAATAGAACTCTATCACCAAGGTGATAAGAGCCTAAGAAGGTAGGGATTTAAGTGGTCACGCCGGACCCCCCTCATTTTCTGGGAGTTTTCTATAGTTACGAAATTGTGAAGGATGTCTTAAACCAAATGGAACAGTCTTATTAAAGTGTTAATAAAAGATTAGGATCCCCTTCGTCTAGAGCTAAACATAAAAGTTATGTGGTAAATGTGCTTGTGCATGATGAATGTATAAGATACAAAAATATCAAGACACACTAAAAGAAAAAATCTAAACTCATATAAGATATTAATAAATTAAAATAATCCCCAAGATTGAATATTAAGCTTTAACCTTCTAACACAATCAAATATTCCACTAAATATATTTTGGCAATCCCAAAACCCCATTAGGTGAGGAACCCTTATATGTTTAAGTACTATTTGACTTGTTCGTCTATGTAGCCTGATGATTGTAAACCCAAAACCCATTAGGTGAGAGCCAATCACATGTGTTACGTGACGAAATGTGTTGGGCCTAGCTTAACTATCAAAGATGTCAAAACTCATTTAGTTGAGATATTGTTTGCTAGAGGTGGAAAGGTCGAGCCTTGTATAAAGATACAAACAAAATGAGTTTTGACTCATTGAAGATGAAGTGTCAAAACCCATTAGGTGATGCATGACATCAATGATGAGAATTCGACGTCCCACTAGAAATATATCCAACAATATTTCCGTCTACTACATAGGGGAGTGTGGAATTCGAATAAAATTAGTGGGAGCAACATTGTTTAAAAGACCTTAAACTATGTTAAATACTTATTATAAAATTATTAACAAACTTGTGTTTTCAATAGAGTACGTGATACAAAATGAATCCACTAGCATCAATACTTAACAAAGATAAATTCATTGGCCTCAATTTCCTAGTTTGGCGTTGTAAGCTCAAGATTGTCTTGGATTACGAACGTCTGCACTATGTTCTCGATATGATAGATCCTGATCCTACAGATGATGACTCCCCTCCTGAAAGAGTTGCTGCTTATCGTAAGTGGCAAGATGATGAGCTCAAGGTAAGAAGCTACATCAAAGCCTCTCTAAGCTCTGTTTTGCCAGAGCAATATGTGAGAATGGACTCTTCGGTGGAAATCATGGAACACCTACAAGAGTTGTATGGTGAAATAGTGAAACTACTAGATACGATATAACTAGTAAGTTGTTCAGGATGAAAATAAAGGATTGGACTTCTGTCTCCGATCATGTGCTCTAAATGATCAATTTGATTGATCAAACAAATACATTTGATCTAGGACTAACGTTCAAGGTTAAGGTGGATTTAATCCTACAATCTTTGACTCTCGCCTTCAAGGGCTTCATTTCCAACTTCAATATGAACAAGTTGATTAGATCAACTAGGTCACTTAGTGAACTTCATGGCTCTTTAAAGACCTATGAAAAAACAGAAAATATCTTGAAGGTTGAGGTAAATGATAAATGGGTTGTTATTGCTATCTCTGGTCCTCACAAGGGCAAGAAAAAGGGAAAGGGCAAGAAATAAACCTCCAAGAAATCTAAGCCCATTGGAGGCATATCGAAGAAAACGAAAGAAAATAAGGCACAAGATGAGTGCTTCTATTGCAAGAAGAAATTACAATGGAAGATGAATTGTCCTCAGTAAGCTTAAGGAAGCAAAGAGAATGTATGTCTTCGTTCTTTGTTATTGAAATGGATCTTGGAATACGTTCTATATCTCATTCATGAATTTTAGATTCTGCTGCTACCTCACATATTTGTATGTCTCCACAGATTCTAAAGAGTAAGAGGTTGCTCAAGGAATGGGAAGTGGTCCTCAAAGTTGGAAATAGAGAGTTTGTCTCCACAACCGCCTTAGGGACATGTCATCTTTCTTTACCTTCAAGACATTCAATTTTATTAAATAACGTTTTACATTTTCCTAGTACAATAAGGAACATTATTTCCATTCCAATATTGACAAAATGTAATAATGAATTTCATTTTATCAATGAGAAATGCAATATTTAATACTTGAATAAATTTGTTCGTATTGCACTAAATGTAAATGGATTGTATATCTTGCAAATGAATGAGAATCATAACAAAGAATTCAATATAATAACAATGAAACGACCAAGAGATAATCCCAATTCAAGATTCATTTGGCACTTAAGATTATATCATATTGGAGACAAAAGGATTTCACAATTGGAGAAGAAAAGCTTACTTCCTTCATTGGCCTTGGAGCCATATGCAACTTGTGAATCATTTCTCAAAGGAAAGATGATCAAATCACCATTTGTGGGACAAAATGAAATAGCTAAAGGAACATTGGAACTAATACATACTGATGTATGTGGCCTACTTAGTGTTGTGGCCAAATGTGGTTTTCAATACTTCATTATTTTCACTGACGATTGCTCAAGATTTGGGTATTTGTATATAATGAAGCATAAGTGAAATATATTTGAAAAGTTCAAAAAATATAAGAATGAAGTAGAAAGCCAATTAGGAAAAAGTATAAAAAATCTACAATCTGATCGTGGAGGAGAATACTTAAGTACCGAATTTTAAGATTAACTCAATGAACATGAAATGGTGTCACATGTAACACTTCGTTATAGGGATGGCCGCGGTTCCGGAACCAGCGGTTCCAACAAATTCCAGTTCCGGTTCAGAACCGTAATTTTATGATTCGGAACCGGAATCAGAACCGGGAGTTCATGTTCCGGTTCTGAACCGGAACCGAAGTTTTAATTTGAACAAAAAATAAATTTAAATTAAATTATCTTGATCTCCCACTGCCCATAGCAAAATAAAATAAAATAATAAATAAAGTAAAATAACCACAATATAAACTTGAGATATCAATATTGAAAAACTTAAAAATATGTAACAAAAATTAGAATTTTCCATGCAAACAGTAGCTAACCTATGGATTTCAATATTACACACACATATGTATATAATATAATATTCTATATATTAGATGTAATACAAACTAATCATAAATAATATTACAAATGTAGTTTTATTTAATTTTTCAACATAAATATAATGTTATCATAAATAATATGTTCTGTGAAGTTTTTTTTTTCGGTTTCGGTTCCATTAAAATTGGAACCAGAACCGAACCGTAAATTTACGGTTCCGGAAACGTAATCGTCGATTCATAGAACCAGAGGTTCCAGGCGATTCCGGTTCAGGTTCGGAACTGAACCGCGGCCACCCCCACCTCCTTACACACCTCAACATAACAGTATATCTGAAATGAGAAATCGTACCCTATTGGATATTGTACGTTCCATGATGAGTTTTGTTGATACTTATGTCCTTTTGGTGATATGCTCTCCAAATAGCCTTGCATGTTCTAAATAGAGGAACATGGAATAGTGTCACAGGTAACACCTCCTTACAAATTCGAGGATATGTATTAAAAGTTAATAATTGATTATTTTGGCAAAAATAAGATTTTCTAATTGGATTAGGATACTCGGAGTATTTCGGAAATATTAATTTGATTAATAAATTCGAAATATAAAATTAGATTTAATTACTTAAATAAATATTTGATATTTATATTAAATAAATTAAATTTAATTAGACATAATTTTAATTAATTGTTAATTAAAATTAAGTAAGATAAATTAATTAATTGATAGTTAATTATTAATTGGGCCAAAATAATATTTAATCTATTAGACTTTAATTTAGTGGGCTAGCACCCAAATTAATTAGAGTCCTAATTAAGATAAAACAGAGAAGTCTTTATTTAATTAGGATTCTTAATTTGATTAAGTATCCTAATTTATTTTGAAAAGAATCTTTAAGAGGCCAAATTTGATTTGGAAAGATCTTGGATTATCCTAATTGCATTGGGATACAATTAAAACAAATCATATATATATATAATATATATATATATATATATATTAGCCACGAACGTTGACAATAGCTTTATGTATATGTTGCTCACGTTAAATTGTAGACGCTGATTTTCGCCCGAGGTCTACAATCGAGATTTCGTGAGGGAGGGACTGGCGATCCTGCAAAATAAAGAAGTAGGGTGAGCGTGGAGGGTCTACCCACCGGTGTGGTGGATGGCGTAGGCACTCCGACGCCCAAGTCAGTGATGGAAATGATGTGCTAATACCGTAGAATGAGGAGCAAGGTCAGATGTTACCTTGATCCTCGTGGACTGCCGTGAGGGCGATAGATTGGAGGTGCTGAGAGCTATGAAGGGAGTATTCTAAGATTATGAGTAGGAGAGCTTCCCTTCTCCTTCCTCCTGGACCCTCTTCGTTTATATACACACCTTCGGGGGGTGTGTTTATTTACTGCTCTTTGATTGCTTGTCCGTTGGGCGTCGGTAACGGTCGACTCCATGAATGATGTTTATTGTGTTTGCCCATTGTAGGCTGGTAACATTTGAGTTATGAGTGGTGTTCGCGAGCTTGGGCGTTACGTGGACTGGCTTCTGGATGGTCCTTCGGCTATGGTTTGGGCGATGGTGGTCATTGGATATGGGTTTACTAAATATCTTTAGGCCCACTCAGACTTTATGAGACCTGGCTCTTTGAGGTGGCAATTCGGGACTGGATCCTTATGTTGGGGAGTCTGGGGTGCGCTCATCATTGGGCCCGAAGCAAAAGGTTGAAATTACCCTTGGACCAAATTTGGCCAGTACAATTTGTCCCCTACTCTCTAAGTTAATGAGTCATTGTCTTGGAGAGTACTTGTCGCGTGTGTCGCCTGGGGCGAGACCATAGGGTGTAGATGTACCTGAATGTTGATGCTGCCTATTGATTGATCCAAACGAATGTCAAGTAATGAACTTGACTCTACACGATTCATCGTGGATGTGTTCAGTCGATTGAACCAGATTAGGTCAGGATCGTGAACTTGACTCCACAAGAGCCATGGAGATGTCCCCGGTTGACCGAACCAGATGAAGGTCATGATAATGAACTTGACTCTACCTGAGCCATTGGGGAAGTACCCAGTCGACTGAACTAGATGAAGGTCAGGATAATGAACTTGAATCTTTCAGAGCCGTTGGGGAAGTTGTTGGACAATTATGACCCATAACATCATTATTTGTACAAATAATGACGTTGTTGTACAAATTAACTATGTGACAAATGAAATTACTCTTTTATCATTTGTAATTGGATTACCTGGATATATAAATGATAAAAGTCCATATGATTTGTACCGGATTAATAAGATATGAGACAATATTAATCCACAAAGGTTTAATAATTAAATATCCATAGTCTTAGTATTATCGAGACTGAACATCGATAATACGGAATATGCTAGTATTACACTTGTGCGTGTTATGGAAGCGTAACGGCATAGTTCTCATATATTTGGGTATTGGATACTCATGCAAGTGTAATATGAGGTTATGTTTACCGATGGTACAAAAACAGCTTCGCTCTGGATAGACCCCTCGGAATCCCATTGGTAGTATGACTATGTGTCTATGGGAATCCGAATCAGGGTAGGTGTATTTGGTCTTAACCTGAGACTTGCATCGCTAATACTTGCGACAATCAATATACTTTGGTTTTGGTCGTCCGGGGCATTAACAGGTTCTGTGTACGCCTCTTCTGGGTATACTGAGAATCGTAGTGTATTGGGTGTGATATGAAGATGTAAGTATCACTTCAGTCATATGGAGATGATGATCACGTAAGATACATAACTAGTACTCTTAAGTACTGCAGTCATCGGGATAATATGACTAGGTCATGATTATCCGAATATAGAGACTAGTTACCAGAGATTCGATATATGCTTCGTACGGGGCAGACACAATTCCAGCCACAGGCCTAGCATGTGACATTCGATACTGGATCGTAATATGCAATACTACGTATACTAAGCCTGACAAAGATTACATATTCCTTTAAAGAATATTTCTGGAGAATTGGGAAGGCACGATGCTTTACTAGAAGCCAACCATGTCTTGTAAATCGGTAAGAACGTGGTACCGGGTACGCACGTATTCAGATAGTCCGATGACCGTATTTACTGCCAACATATCCAGGGATCTCTTGGGTCGCTTCCCAAAGATTCACCGATGAGATTTGACTCGAACAGAAAATTAATCTGGGATTAATAATGAGAGAGAAAATTAATATGAGATTAATTACGGCAAGAATTAATCTGGGATTAATTGCGTCGAGAATTTATCTGGGATTAAATTCGTCGAGAAGAGAGAACGCAGTTAATTTGGAATTAATCGGTAAAATAAATTTAATGGTGAAATTATATTTTACTATTTAATTTATTTAATTGGGCTAAAATAATATATTAGATATATTAATTGAAATTAGATTTCAATGCGGAATTAAAATTGGATTTTAATTCAAGCGAATGAATTAATTTAGAATTAATTCGTAGTGGCTTACGTAAAAATATTGCGAGGCATTATTATTTAATTAAATTGGATTTAATTAAGTCGCAACGGAAAATTCATTTAATTCGGAATTGAACGAATCCGGCCTGAGCGAAGTTGAGTGTTGGATTGTCAGACTTAAATTTGAAATTTAAAGTGGGACCCACCAACTTACATCACTTGTCATTCAAGTTAATGGAAGTGGTTGAGAGCTTTTATGATAGCTTCTCCAACACACTTTGTGTTTTGTTTTGCTTTTGAAAAAGCATATACACATTTTTTGACAAGTCAACTTGTGTAACACTTTTGTTTTAGAAACAAAAATAAGCAAACCATTATTCCCTCTTCTCTCTCTCAAATGCCGAACTCCATTGCCTATTGGGAGAACAATTTTTCTTTCATTTTGTTCTTGCTAGCACATCAAGGAGTGAATCAATGTGATAGGGAAACTCACCCAAGTGTTGGAAACACTCAATACGACTTGGAGCTTCCACCGAAATGCATAAAAAGTTTTGAACTCATCCGATCAATGTGAGTATTTTCCGCAACTCTTTTGATTTTATTCACACACAAATCACTCTTAGACGATCTTGGCATGTTCTAGGAACACTCACAATGGTATCAGAGCTTGATTTGAAAATCTAGGGTTCTAAACTTTAAATTTGGTATTTTTGTGTTGGAGCATGAAATGCCTAAATTGATGGTTGGGTTGAGTTTATATGATGTTGAATTGGATTTTTATATCATTGGATTTGTGATAAATTGATTAGATAAAAATCTCTAATTCTTCACGCTTGGCCGATTGTACCCTCAGGTTGCTCATGGTAATTTTTTGAAAATTAGACAATTGGATGTGTTGTTGGCATGATAGAAATCTTAGATGTTGATTTAATTAGATTGAAATCAAATTGAATGATTTTTGTATACCTTTGCCGTGAGCCTTGAAGCATGTTATAAGATTGATTTTGCTTTAATTTGTGTTGGACATGAATTGGAAATGTAGAGCATGATTAATTGAATTAATTAGTCTTTTGGAAGCATTAGATTAATTAATTAATTATGGTAATTACACTTGAATTGAATTAATTTGTAATTTGGAATAATAAGTTAATTTAATTTATTGTATTTGGGCTTAATGGGCTTGGTTGAGCCAAGTTTGGTTTATGATAATTGGTTGGATCCAATTGAGCCTAAAACCATTTCCATAAAGTCCAAATATGATAATGGGCCTTTAAAATTTTAATTGGGCCTAATGGGCCTAAATTGATTTTTGGCATATAGTGATTCCTAATTGGGCCTTGGCATCTTGGGTTTGACCTATAATTGCCAAAGCCCATGCCTTAAAAATAATTGATAGCCCATTGGACTTTAATTAAATAGTATTGGATACTAATTGGGCCTTTGAGACCCATAAAGATTAGATTTGGAATCCAAGTCTAAAAGGCACTATTGAAAGTGTAAATATTTAATTAAGAATTAAATATGAATTAGTATTGAATATAATTAAATTGGATTTAAAATTGTAGTTCGATATAATTCAAGAATACGTACTTTGAGTATTTATGCTTAAACGAGTTGGACTCGCGCAAATCAAATCGTTGTTTGAACATTGGATGGTCATTAATCAAAGATTAAATAATTGGATTAGATTGATTAATAACATGTTTTGTGTGAATACTTGGATGTATGTATGAATAATGTATATCAGATGGATATTAGATGGGTGAGGGCAATTTTGGAAATTATTGTAATAAATTTAGAATTTATTAAATTGGACATGCGTGTCCAGCCTATTACCTATTTTCTCATTGTATTTCTCTTCTCACCAATTCCCTCAATGTAAATGAGATTTCTTTAGAAGTATTATGTAATTAGGTAGAAGTATGAATAATGCTAGCGGGAGAGAGGAGATTGAGAGATTTGTTCTAGGAACAAGTTTGTTGTATATCCATCCGCATATCATTATTAAATTTTATCGCGCCTTATTATGCTTTTAGAATGCATGCTTAAGGGTGTATGATGAGACATAATTAAAGATAATAAATTGGTTGCCAAATCGCGACAAAAACCCTCATTTTATATTAAGCGTTTTTCCTTCCATTGAGTGATTCTCTCTCAAGATCCAAGATTGGCATTGGTTTGTTGGCCAAAGTCAAGACCTTTGTCCATCGCGGATGTGTTTGAATCACGAAAGCTTTGTTCCGTATCGTACGTCTTGGGCAAGTTGTGATTTGTTGGCCAAATTCAAGGTCACTTCTTGTTCATCGACCTCGATTACGGAGCTTTCCCACTGTCAATAGGTCCCGCTTAACTGGTTTCATTAAGCTTGTTGAGCTAAAGCCAAGGCTTAGTTGATTTGGAGGAAAAAGGTTAGGGAATATATTGGCATATATTGGATATATTTTCCGGACTTGGAGGTCCACCTACTGGATCTAGGAATTGGATGGGATCCAATTGATCTTAGAGATCTACCTAGTTAAGTTTCATACAATTTGTTGGCCAAAGTCAAGGTTGTGTGTTATTTAACGGGATCCTAGCCCACTAGGAAACTAGGTTTCCCGAGTACTCCACAGAGGGTTAGAGGCTCGTCGAAAAATAGTGGGAGGCAAGTATTAAATTTCCAATTTCGTTTAGATACTTACCAATACGCGCTCATTTCTTTTTCGTCATTAAAAATTTATAATATTAGTTGGACTAATATTCAATTGTTGTTTTAATTAAACAGTTGGACTGTATTCAAACTACTTCATTTATAGTTGATTATATAATTGGATTATAGTAATCAATATATTTGAATTTAACCAATCAAATAGTAGTTGATTATATAGTTAGACTATAGTAATCATTATATTCGATTGTACCAGAAATCGTTGATTGGATAGTTGGACTATTGGAATCAAGATAACTGAAAGATTAGCGTTTAAAAAATAATCCTGGGTGAAAATGTCTTTAAGCGGCTTCAATTTTCAATTGGGAATAGAACCTCAGGATAGTCCTGGGAGGCGAGAAGTTACTTTATTTGATATAGTGACATCTCGGGCCTGAGCCCGGAGTTGAGCAAATAGTGGAGCATGAGCTTTGGAAGACGCATGGTGATGATAACTTTAGTGCTCAATCTGTTATGTTTGTCGCAATGACTCTTTAATTTCTTCGTCAGAATTAAGGATTAGATCTTTATAGTATGATATTGAAATTGAAGGATCTTCATAGATCTATTCTTAGATCTTAGAAGTACTAATTACAATAAGAAAACTCTTGGAGAGTTAATGGCTATGCTCAAGGAGACAGAGCCAGATCTTACAAAAGGGCAAGAAGCGCAAGGCGCATCTTACTTCGACATCCCAGAAGGCCAAGACTTGGCCGAAGGCTTCTGAGGGTATGAAGAAAAAGGCAAGGCTAAATCGTCACAGTCTTCTGGGAAGACAAATGACATATCCCAAGATGTCTGCCTAAACTGTGGCAAACAGGGTCACTAGAAGCGTGACTGTCGTATGGACAAGGCAGATATGAAGGATGTGAAGACGGGCAAGGCTCCGGCTTCAGGTATGTTTGTTATAAACATGTCCACTGCTGGTTTTAAAATTGGATTTTAGATATTGGATGTGGTACAAAAATATATGTACTGATGTGCGGGATCTGCTGATTAGCAGGAGACTGGCTTCAGTTGAGATCGATCTATGAGTTGGAAGCGGGACGAGAGTCGCTGTTTTGGCCATAGAAACTTAAGTTTTGGAACTGCCATTTGGGCATGTACTTAAATTAGGAAACTGTTATAATGTATCTAGTTTGATTAGGAACATTATCTCTGTATCTAGTTTAACTCGTTGCGGGTATACCTTTATATTATAAAACATTAAGTGTTTTGTTTATAAACATGATATTGAGATAAGCACATTATATTTGAATAACAACATTTATATTTAAAAATAAATGAATCTCAAACATATAATATGGCAAACAAAAGCTCAAACTGAATAAATCTGTTGAGACTTAAAAGTGGCATTGTTGTCTGGGACACATTAAACAAGACTCGTATATCCACACTTTTGAAGAGTGGATATTAGGACTGATTTGATTCTAATTCAAATGATGTCTACGAATCTAGTTGATTAGGCAAAGTGCCTAAAACACCTTTTACTTGGTAAAAGTGCAAGTGCCACCGATCTGTTACCTCTCGTTCATAGTGACGTAAGTGGGCCCATGTCTAGCTAGGCTAGAGGTGGATATGAATACTTCGTAACCTTTACGGATGTGGCATCGCGTTACGGTTATGTGTATCTTATGAAACACAAGTCAGAAACTTTTGAGTAATTCAAAGAGTTTCGACACGAAGTAAGAAAACAGACCGGTAAAAGTATTAAAAACATTACGGTCGGATCATAGTGTAAAATACTTAAAGATATGAGTTTCAAGATTACTTGAAAGAGTATGGTATTCTTTCACAGTGGACTCCTCCCATGACACCTCAATTTGATGGTGTGTCTGAACAGAGAAATCGAACTTTGTTGGACATGGTAAGGTTAATGATGAGTCACTCTGAGCTACCAATTTCCTTCTGAGGATACACATTAAACAATGCAATACTTATTTTGAATAAGGTTCCATGAAATCTGTTAGACATACTTCATATTGGATATACTGGGCATATAATTGAATGTTTGGATGATACCAAACTAGAACCCAAATCGGATAAGTGTCTATTTGTAGGTTGTCCTAGGGAAACCAAAGTATAGTACTTATACAACTCACAAGAGAACAATGTAATTTTTGCTCTCCATGCAGTTTTCCTAAGAGGAATTCCTATATGCAGTGGTAAGTGGGAGGAAAGTAAAACTCGATGAAAATCGGAGTAATATTGTTCCAGACATCGACTCATTTACGGAACACGAACAGTTCATCAAGGATGAAACTGTACCACAATCTTCAAATACACAAGAACCGCATAGGTCGGAGAGAATCAGAAAATAACCTAGGAGGTATGAGTTTCTGATCTCACCTCATTTAGATGTTAATCTTATTGAGGAAGGTAAACCGGCTACGTATGAGGAAGTGATACAAGGTATCGACTCCCTTTATGGCAAAGTGTCATGATATCCGAAATGGATTCCATGTATACCAACCAAGTTTGGACACTAGTTGATGTATCAGAAGGCATTGTGCCTATTGGTACTAAATGAGTCTTCAAGGAAGACATACATGGATGGAAACATACAAATGTACACAGCTAGGCTTGTACAGAAAGGATATCGTCAACGATATAGTGTCGACTACGATGAAATCTTTTCACTTGTTGCCATGATTAAATCCATTTGGATAATGCTTGATAATGCTACATATTTCATTTATAAAATATGGCAAATGGACGTCAAAACCACTTTCCTTAACAGAAACCTTTTGGAGGATGTTTACAATATCCTGACGGTTTTGTTGTGCCAAAACATGCAAACAAGGTTTGCAAGTTAAATCGATCCATTTATGGATTGAAGCAAGCATTGTGTTCTTGGAACCAACGTTTTGATGAGATCATAATGGTATATGATTTCATTCAAAACGAATATGATTCTTGTGTATATAAGAAGATTAGTAGGAGCGCACTGACAATGAATGTCCTACAAGTTGATGATGTATTACTTCTTAACAACAACATTCCTATAAAATAATCGGTGAAAGCTTGACTTTCATTAAAATTCTCCATGGTATACCTGGGAGAAGCAGGCTTTATTCTAGGAATAAAGATCTACTGGGATAAATCTGTAGGGGTTTTCAGGGGGTGAATCCGGTAACGCAGCGGAAATGGTATTTCAAAACTCTTTCAAAATACCGAGTAGATTATTCAATATCTAATATGAATAATCTGTTCGGATTTCACCTAAACCCAAAATGAATTACTCATGTGTATGATCTAATCAGATGAAGTAATAATCCGACCACTAAAGGCCCTTTGTCCGACCACATTAGTGCCGACCACATTAGTGCCGACCACATTAGTGCCGACCATATGGGTAGCGACCACATTAGGTCCGACCAGACGAGGTCCGACCACATAAGTGCCGACCACATTAGGTCCGACCAGACGAGGTCCGACCACATAAGTGCCGACCACATCAAACAGAAGAGTATTTTACATGCATCATATACAAATCCAAATACTCAACATAAATGAAAAGCCAAAAGGTGGTACAAGGTCAGAAACTTGAAACCAACACTTAAATCAAGTTTCTAAAACACCACCATTTATAGTCTCACCATAATGAAATAACTATAGAACAATTCTAGATTATCTAAGAGTGGGTCAATAACTCTAGAATGACAACTAATTTCTTAAACCATCAATAGAATGCTTATTAACTCATTAGTAACATTCTATGATCTTTATACATGCTCAACCCTTTCCAAAAACTTCCATTCTCCAAAAATACATAGAATAAAGAATAGAAAAACATAAGAACATCACAAGATGAAGACCACAACAAGAGGAACATTTTTCTCTCTAATGGCAAGTTGGAAATACTTACTAAATTCCAAGCTTTTCCTTGTTTTTGCTTTTCTTCTCTCAAGCTTCTATGTCTTCTTTCAATGGAGTTTTAGGTAAAGTGTGAAAGGTTCTTTAAACCCTAAATGAAACAAAACAATATATACTTGCTCACTTTTTGCCTTGGCCGAAAATTGCCTAAGGAAATTAACAAGAAATTTGTTTTAATTTCATTTGAATTTCAACTTGCAACTTGATTAAATGATCATTACAATTTAATGATAAATTCAACCAAGTCAACAATTTCAACTTAGCCATTAAAACAAATATCATAACTTTAAAATATCTATACTTTAATTAATTTAATCATTTAACAATTAAATAATCAATTAATTAATTAAATACAAATATATTAAATATATGTATAATATTTACATTAAATATTAAATACATATATTCATTTATGATATTAGTCAAAAATCTCATTTTGACAATTAATTAATGTGCATTTGAATTAATCAAGTATTAAATACAAATACATAAAAATTAAGGAAATGACTATCGGGTCCCATCACATGTATTTTGCGTTTAACCTTTAAACGACTTTATAAATAATCAATATTATTTATATAAGTTGCCCTAGTGCTCTACGAGTATATTTCATTAGTGAGACTCTCTAGATTCAGGCATATCCGTCACGAAATCCAATTTTGTGTCCATAATTTATCCACCCGTAAATTATGACGATCACGAATATTCTTGCTGAATCATACAGGTCGAGGTCATGGCAAATGTATAATTCCTCCGTCACAGGTATCCGGATAAATCCCAGAGATATAGATGTAAACGTCAAATCTCTATAAGGATTATCCAGTCGACTATTCTATTAGCAATCTCTAAAAGAATGTTTAGAACTTGCTTCTAAACTTTACCACGGGCTCATGGTTTTATCTGATTGCTAATCATGTGGACTACCTATGCTCTGGTACACAGAACTGACGGATCCTATCTTGATACACATAGGACACCCTGAGGATCTATCTACACCCAATGAACAGGCGGAGGTCTGATCTAAATAGATCGGTGACGTGACTGCCATCTAAGTGTAGAAGATGTCTCATGTGCCCACAATGGCATCTCAAGTCTAAGAATCACAAGTGCTACTCAACCCGACAAGATTCTTATTGACGTTGGTGTACCATCCATTAAGAATATTCGGTGAGTCATTCAGTGTTTATCCGCTATAAACACCTACACGTCTATACTAGTCTCCAAGACTTATGGTTTATTGAGAAACCATTGGAATCATATATTCCAGTATACGACATGTACAGGTCTCAACGGGTTTACTTTACTGACCAAGTAGTGTAAACCTTGACCAGGAACTGTCTGAGAATGACAACGTCATGATACTCTCAATGTCCGTTGCGACGCTTTTGCAACTGTATCATGACTAATCATTCTAGGGTCTTTACGTCTTTACCATATAGAAAGATAGATTATATTATAGAAACTGCAAATATATTATTAATAATAATGTTTTACAGAAGTATTTAACAGAAATACAACCGGGAATTGGCGCTCTGAGCACCAACCCCAACAAAATCTCCCACTTGCTCTAGTGCCAATATCGATTGTATCTAATACCAATCGACTCCACGTGTTTATCAAACAACTTCGGAGGTATGGCCTTCGTCAGCGGGTCTGCTACATTATCTTCACTCGGTACCTTGCACACGACAATATCCCCTCGCGACAAGATCTCTCGAATAATGTGGTACTTGCGTTCCACATGTTTCGACTTCTGATGCGCCCTCGGTTCCTTTGCTTGCGCAATGGCTCCAGTATTATCACAGTATAACGGAATCGCATTCTCGATACTTGGGACAACTCCCAATTCCGTGATAAAGTTCTTTATCCACACAGCCTCTTTTGCAGCTTCAGAAGCTGCAATATATTCCGCCTCAGTGGTGGAATCAGCTGTCGATCCCTGTTTGGAACTCTTCCAACAAACTGCACCTCCGTTAAGGGTAAAGACAAATCCAGATGTAGACTTTCTATCATCGGGATCCGATTGGAAATCGGAGTCTGTATACCCATTAACTTGCAGTTCGTTTCCTCCATATGTAATCAACTTATCCTTAGTACCTTTAAGATACTTTAGGATATGTTTGATGGCCATCCAATGGTCATTTCCTGGATTGGACTGATATCGACTAGTTACGCTAACAGCGAAACTGATATCAGGCCTTGTACATAACATGGCATACATTATGCTACCCAAACACGAAGCATAAGGTTGGTTAGACATTCTAACCTTCTCATCTTCTGTTTGTGGACACATCTTCTTAGAAAGATGAATCCCATGTCTGAACGGTATGTTTGCTGTCTTACAGTTACCAAAACTATACCGTTCCAAGATCTTATCTACGTACGTTGATTGGGATAACCCAATCAGCCTCCTTTGTCTATCTCTATAGAGTTTTATCCCTAAAACATAGGAAGCTTCTCCCAGGTCCTTCATGGAGAAATTCTTACAGAGGTACGCTTTCACGCTTTGCAACATTCCTAAATCATTCCCAATGATTAGGATGTCATCAACATATAGGACTAAAAATACGACCATGCTCCCACTGGCCTTCTGATACACACAGGATTCTTCCGAATTCTTGAGAAAACCAGACGATCTAATAATCTCATCGAATCGAAGATTCCAACTTCGTGAAGCTTATTTAAGTCCATAAATGGACTTCTTAAGCTTACATACCATACCCGAGGTTTCGCTGGACGCGAAACCTTCCGGCTGTTCCATATAGATTTCTTCATCAAGAAATCCATTTAGAAAAGCCGTTTTGACATCCATTTGCCAAATCTCGTAGTCATGATACGCAGCTATAGAAAGCAAAATCCGGATAGACTTAAGCATTGCTACCGGCGAAAAAGTTTCATCGTAGTCGACGCCAGGTCGCTGCGTGTAACCTTTTGCTACCAGTCGGGCCTTGTAAGTTTCAACCTTACCGTCAGGCCCGCGCTTCCTCTTGTAAACCCATTTACAACCGATAGGAACAATTCCTTCGGGAAGCGGAATCAAGTCCCAAACTTGATTTTCATGCATTGAGTCAATCTCGGATTTCATGGCACTTTGCCATTTCACGAAGTCGATGTCCAACATCGATTCTCTATAGGTGAAAGGATCTGTCTCTTCAACTAAGAGAACATCCAGACTCTTTTCTTGTATCAAATACAAGCGTTCAGGAGGTCTAGATACCCTTTTCCGACCTACGGAGTGTGTGTGTTGAAGGTCCTTCATCTACTTGAACTTCAGGTTCCTCCGTTGGCTCGTTGTTATCAGGTTGGACTTCATCAAGCTCAACCTGTCTATGATTACCACCTTCTGACAAAAATTCTACTTCTAGAAATTTTGCGAAGCGAGCTACGAATACATTTCGATGCTCGGTATCATAGAACAGATATCCCCTCGTATTCGAAGGATATCCAACAAACTAAACTTTTGCCCTCGAGGCGAAAGCTTATCTTGCTGAGTTACCCTGACATAGGCAGGACAACCCCAAACCTTAATATAATTAAGATTCGGTCTCCTACCGAACCATATCTCATACGGTGTCGTAGGAACAGCCTTTGAAGGAATCTTATTCAAAAGATGTGCGGCTGTTAAGAGACAGTATCCCCATAAGTAATAGGGCAAATCTGTGAAACTCAACATCGATCGGACCATATCCAATAAAGTCCGATTTCTCCTTTCAGATACACCATTGTGCTGTGGTGTACCTGGAGGAGTATATTGAGCGAGAATCCCATTCTCCTTCATATAATCCATGAACTCACCACTCATATATTCACCGCCTCGATCTGATCGAAGGCATTTAATATATTTACCAGTTTGTTTTTCTACTTCATTTCGGAACTCTTTGAACTTTTCAAAGGTTTCCGATTTATGTCGCATCAAATACACATAACCGTACCGTGACAAATCATCGGTAAAGGTAACGAAGTACGAATAACCACTGTGAGCAGTTTGACTTAGTGGACCACATACATCAGAATGTACGAGTTCCAGTAAGTTAGTGGCGCGGTGTCCAACACCAGATAATGGGGCTTTGGTCATCTTACCCTGAATACAGGATTCACAAGTTGGATAGGATTCGATGGTAAGATCTGATATCAAACCATTCCTAACCAATTGGGTAAGGCGTTTAACGCCAATGTGACCAAGTCTCATATGCCAAAGTCAGTATTATTAATTACAGGTAAACTACGTTTATTAACTCCAGTATTTAATATATCTTTTGAAGTTTGCAATGTATAATGACCATGCTGGTTTGGACAACAAAGGATCTGAATATTATTTTTATCATATAAATACAAAGAACTATTCTTAATATTAATACAAAAGCCTTCTGTATCTAATACAAAAAGTGATATAATATTAGCGACACATCCCGGTACAAAATGACAGTCATATAACAAAAGTGTCCCATTCGGCAATGAGATCTCGCATACTCCCACTGCAACTGCATCCAAAGAGTCTCCACTCCCGAACCGCAACTACATCTCTCCAGGCTTCAGTTTCCTACTTTCCTTCAGCACCTGCAACGAATTGCAAATGTGAATGGGACAAGCATAATCTAAAATCCAGCTGGATGTAACGGCTTCACAAGCCAAAGATAAATCAATAACTGGAAAAATAAAAGTACCTGATGTAGAAGCTCTTGTCTCTCCTCACTTGGGCAATGTAATCAGGACAGTTCCTTTTCCAGTGCCCGACTTTGCCGCAGTGGTGGCATTTGTCTTCAGAAGCCCTTTTGGGCTTTGCAATCTTCGCCTGTTGTTGAGGACCTAAAGCCTTCTTCTTCTTCTTGCCTTTCTTGTTCTTTCCCTTGGACCATCCTTGGGAAGAAGCCGAAAGAGAAGTAGTTCTAGGAGGGCGAGTCGGTACTCCCTTCTTAAGGTCCTCTTCTGCCGTGAGCAACATCCTATGTAGCTCCTGGTAGGTACAGACAGTCCCGTGCATGTTGAAGTACATCACGAACTGGCGAATGAAGCTGGCAGTGAACCAAGAATGACACTCTTACCGAGAATGTCATTCAAGATGAGATTATGTTGCCTCAATTGATCGATCAAATCGATCATCTGAAGAACATGTGGGCTGACACTCCGCCCCTCATCCAGACGCGCATGGAACAGTTCCATGGCGACTTTGTGAACAATAACTTGTTCCTGGTTCTCAAACGATTGTCTCAATCGCGTCATCATACTATATGAATCTAACATACCATAATACTGTTGCTTGAGTTTCGGAGACAGTGAACTAAGGATGTATGATTTAACCCTTAAATCATCATCCTTCCAAGTTTCAAAAACTTGGCGTTCCTCCTCCAAAGCATCCTCGCCCACTGCAAGGGGCAACAGACCCTCAAGAACATAACCCAGCTTCTCGGAATCGAGGACAATCCTCAAATCCAATTCCCAGTCTACAAAGTTCTCAGCGCCTTTCAGTTTGTTCGCATCAAGCATACGCGCAAACTGATTTGTGGATTGTGCCGCCATCGCCAATCTATCATATAGATCACGAAAAACGGTTAGTAGAAATTAAGCAGTTTCATATAATATCAAAAGCATAAACTAGATCATGGATTTTTAATCTAATATGCCCCTCCCACTAAATCATGCAATACTGTAATCCCAAAACAGAATAAGAATATTTAATAATTAAATTAAATAATAATAGTGAAAAGTGGATCCCGTGAATATATTTCGGCTCACAGCAGAGGCACGGTCTCGCCTACGTATATTCATCAGGTAGACAACTCATTTGTCGATCATTCACTAATGACTCCTAAGTACCCGGTCCTGGCCGTTTCTCGTTGTCGCTGCGAAGGCAGGCCCACAAGGAGACGTACCAAGGTTAAACTCGTCAATGATAAACTCAAGTTACTTACGTAATCCTGACAGCTAGGGCACGTTCAGAATTCCGCTTTTACTTGAATTTACCTAATATCTTATATACATCCGGTATAAATAAATCTTTATCGGCTACATCCTCACAGCAGAGGCACGGTCTCAGATGTAGTCACAAAGAAGTATTCATAATCCGTATTGACAAGACGGACCATATAACATGCATCAAATACATAATTACATTCAAACCTTATTAATTAGGGATTTTCCGCTAAGTGTCATACACCCTAAATCTAACCAATTTAGATCCTAATAAGCATGCATAAAGTCAAGAGAACATGATTAAACATTGATTCAATGAAGGCTAATCATATTAGGTGGCCTAGAATCAGACTCGCTCTGATACCATTTTGTAGGGGTTTTCAGGGGGTGAATCCGGTAACGCAGCGGAAACGGTATTTCAAAACTTTTTCAAAATACAGAGTAGATTATTCAATATCTAATATGAATAATCTGTTCGGATTTCACCTAAACCCAAAATGAATTACTCATGTGTATGATCTAATCAGATGAAGTAATAATCCGACCACTAAAGGCCCTTTGTCCGACCACATTAGTGCCGACCACATTAGTGCCGACCACATTAGTGCCGACCATATGGGTAGCGACCACATTAGGTCCGACCAGACGAGGTCCGACCACATAAGTGCCGACCACATTAGGTCCGACCAGACGAGGTCCGACCACATAAGTGCCGACCACAGTCAAACAGAAGAGTATTTTACATGCATCATATACAAATCCAAATACTCAACATAAATGAAAAGCCAAAAGGTGGTACAAGGTCAGAAACTTGAAACCAACACTTAAATCAAGTTTCTAAAACACCATTTTATAGTCTCACCATAATGAAATAACTATAGAACAATTCTAGGTTATCTAAGAGTGGGTCAATAACTCTAGAATGACAACTAATTTCTTAAACCATCAATAGAATGCTTATTAACTCATTAGTAACATTCTATGATCTTTATACATGCTCAACCCTTTCCAAAAACTTCCATTCTCCAAAAATACATAGAATAAAGAATAGAAAAACATAAGAACATCACAAGATGAAGACCACAACAAGAGGAACATTTTTCTCTCTAATGGCAAGTTGGAAATACTTACTAAATTCCAAGCTTTTCCTTGTTTTTGCTTTTCTTTCTCTCAAGCTTCTATGTCTTCTTTCAATGGAGTTTTAGGTAAAGTGTGAAAGGTTCTTTAAACCCTAAATGAAACAAAACAATATATACTTGCTCACTTTTTGCCTTGGCCGAAAATTGCCTAAGGAAATTAACAAGAAATTTGTTTTAATTTCATTTGAATTTCAACTTGCAACTTGATTAAATGATCATTACAATTTAATGATAAATTCAACCAAGTCAACAATTTCAACTTAGCCATTAAAACAATATCATAACTTTAAAATATCTATACTTTAATTAATTTAATCATTTAACAATTAAATAATCAATTAATTAATTAAATACAAATATATTAAATATATGTATAATATTTACATTAAATATTAAATACATATATTCATTTATGATATTAGTCAAAAATCTCATTTTGACAATTAATTAATGTGCATTTGAATTAATCAAGTATTAAATACAAATACATAAAAATTAAGGAAATGACTATCGGGTCCCATCACATGTATTTTGCGTTTAACCTTTAAACGACTTTATAATAATCAATATTATTTATATAAGTTGCCCTAGTGCTCTACGAGTATATTTCATTAGTGAGACTCTCTAGATTCAGGCATATCCGTCACGAAATCTAATTTTGTGTCCATAATTTATCCACCCGTAAATTATGACGATCACGAATATTCTTGCTGAATCATACAGGTCGAGGTCATGGCAAATGTATAATTCCTCCGTCACAGGTATCCGGATAAATCCCAGAGATATAGATGTAAACGTCAAATCTCTATAAGGATTTCACGGGCTCATGGTTTTATCTGATTGCTAATCATGTGGACTACCTATGCTCTGGTACACAGAACTGACGGATCCTATCTTGATACACATAGAACACCCTGAGGATCTATCTACACCCAATGAACAGGCGGAGGTCTGATCTAAATAGATCGGTGACGTGACTGCCATCTAAGTGTAGAAGATGTCTCATGTGCCCACAATGGCATCTCAAGTCTAAGAATCACAAGTGCTACTCAACCCGACAAGATTCTTATTGACGTTGGTGTACCATCCATTAAGAATCTTCGGTGAGTCATTCAGTGTTTATCCGCTATAAACACCTACACGTCTATACTAGTCTCCAAGACTAATGGTTCATTGAGAAACCATTGGAATCATATATTCCAGTATACGACATGTACCGGTCTCAACGGGTTTACTTTACTGACCAAGTAGTGTAAACCTTGACCATGAACTGTCTGAGAATGACAACGTCATGATACTTCTCAATGTCCGTTGCGACGCTTTTGCAACTGTATCATGACTAATCATTCTAGGGTCATTACGTCTTTACCATATAGAAAGATAGATTATATTATAGAAACTGCAAATATATTATTCATAATAATAATGTTTTACAGAAGTATTTAACAGAAATACAACCGAGAATTGGCGCTCTGAGCACCAACCCCAACAAAATCTAGAAATGCCATGATTCGTTCTCTGCTGACAACCCTCCCAGAGTTTGTACATTTTTTGAGATGTATGTGACATGATGTCTCATATGCTTTGAGCATAAGTAGACGCAATAAGGCTAATTCAGGTGATGGTCACTGGATTGATGCCAATAACATCATTGAGTATCTTGGATGAACTAAGGATGCTTTCTGGGAATATGGGTAAATGAGAACTTGAAGTGACTAGGTTCACCGCTGCAAGTTTTCAAACCGACAAAGACGACTTTAAGTCGCAATAAGGGTACATATTTAGTTTGAATAACAGAATAGGGAGCTGGGAATCTTCCAAGCAAGATACTATTGCCGAATAAATAACAAAAGTGGAACATTACTGCAGCTGAGGCAGCAATAGAAGCATTTTGGATCTATATAATCCTAAATGGATTAGGAGTAGTTCTGTTAGTAGCTGAGCTAGGCTACATCACAGGCTAAGGAACCACGGTCTCATTAATGATCCAAGTATATACTTCGACTATTTCATCTGATTCATCGGATCATACATCGTGGCGATGTGATGATCGAATAAAACGCATCAGATGATAACATTGTAAATCCACTGACAAAAGCTATTTCTCAGTAGAAATTTGAGCAACCCGTACATAGTGAGGTGTTATACACTTGAGTGATTGGCTATAGGCCAAGTGGGAGATTATTGGACAATTATGACCAATAGCATCACTATTTGTACAGAACATGGCGTTGTTGTACAAATTAACTATGTGACAAAGGAAATTGCTCTTTTATCATTTGTAATTGGATTACCTGGATATATAAATGATAAAAGTCCATATGATTAGTACCAGATTAATAAGATATGAGACAATATTAATCCACAAAGGTTTAATCATTAAATATCACTAGTCGTAGTATTATCAAGAATGGACATCGATAATGTGGAATAGGCTAGTATTACACTTGTGCATGTTATGGAAGCGTAACGACATAGTTCTCATATATTTGGGTATTGGATACTCATGTAAGTGTAATAGGAGGTTCTGTTTACCGATGGTACAAAAACAGCTTCGCTCTGGATAGACCCCTCAATAATCCCATTGGTAGTATGACTATGTGTCTATGGGAATCTGAATCAGGGTAGGTGTATTTGGTCTTAACCTGAGACTTGCATCGCTAATACTTGCGACAATCAGTATACTTTGGTTTTGGTCGTCCGGGGCTTTAATAGGTTATGTGTACGCCTCTTCTGGGTATACTGAGAATCGTAGTGTATTGGGTGTGATGTCAAGATGGAAGTATCACTTCAGTCATATGGAGATGATGATCACGTAGGATACAGAACTAGTACTTTTAAGTACTGCAGTCATCGGGATAATATGACTAAGTCATGATTATCCAAATATAGAGACTAGTTACCAGAGATCTGATATATGCTTCGTACGGGGCAAACACAATTCCAGCCACAGGCCTAGCATGTGACATTCGATACTGGATCGTAATACGCAATACTATGTATACTACGCCTGACAAGATTACATATTCCTTTAAAGAATATTTCAGGAGAATTGGGAAGGCACGGTGCTTTGCTAGAAGCCAACCATGTCTTGTAAATCGGTAAGAACGTGGTACCGGGTACGCACGTATTTAGATAGTCCGATGACCGTATTTACTGCCAACATATCCATGGATCTCTTGGGTCGCTTCCCAAAGATTCACCGATGAGATTTGAATCGAACAGAAAATTAATATGGGATTAATAATGAGAGAGAAAATTAATCTAGGATTAATTACGTTGAGAATTTATCTGGGATTAAATTCGTCGAGAAGAGAGAATGCGTTTAATTTGGAATTAATCGGTAAAATAAATTTAATGGTGAAATTAGATTTTACTATTTAATTTATTTAATTGGGATAAAATAATATATTAGATATATTAATTGAAATTAGATTTCAATGCAGAATTAAAATTGGATTTCAATTCAAGCGAACAAATTAATTTAGAATTAATTCGTAAGTGACTTACGTAATAATATTGCGATGCATTATTATTTAATTAAATTGGATTTAATTAAGTCGCAACGGAAAATTCGTTTAATTCGGAATTAAACGAATCCGGGCCCGAGCGAAGTTGAGTGTTGGATTGTCTGACTTAAATTTGAAATTTAAAGTGGGATCCACCAACTTACATCACTTGTCATTCAAGTTGATGGAAGTGGTTGAAAGCTTTTATGATAGCTTCTCCAACACACTTTGTGTTTTGTTTTGCTTTTGAAAAAGCATATACACATTTTTTGACAAGTCAACTTGTGTAACTTTTGTTTTAGAAACAAAAATAAACAAACCACTATTCCCTCTTCTCTCTCTCAAATGTCGAACTTCATTGCCTCTTGGGAGATCAATTTTTCTTTCATTTTGTTCTTGCTAGCACATCAATTAGTGAATCAAGGTGATATGGAAACTCACCCAAGTGTTGGAAACACTCAAGAGGACTTGGAGCTTCCACCGAAATGCATAAAAAGTTTTGAACTCATCCGATGAATGTGAGTATTTTCCGCAACTCTTTTGTTTTTATTCACACACAAATCACTCTTAGACGATCTTGGCATGTTCTAGGAACACTTACAGAAGTACCCAGTCGACTGAACCTGATGAATGTCAAGATATACGACATACAATATGTGTAGTCCATGTCTACCATTTGACTCGACATGAGTCCATGAGGGATGTCCCCGGTCGACTGAACCAGATGAAGATTCAGGATATAAGTCATACGACATGTGTAGTCCATGTCTACAACTAGGCTCGACATGAGTCCATGGGGGATGTCCCCGGTCGACTGAACCAGATGAAGATTCAGGATATAAGTCATACGACATGTGTAGTCCATGTCTACAACTTGACTCGACATGAGTCCATATGGATGTCCCCGGTCGACTGAACCAAATGAAGATTCAGGATATAAGTCATACGACATGTGTAGTCCATGTCTACAACTTGACTCGACATGAGTCCATGAGGGATGTCCCCGGTCGATAGAACCGGATGAAGATTCAGGATATAAGTCATACGACATTTGTAGTCCGTGTCTACAACTTGACTCGACACGAGTCCACGGGGGATTTCCCCGGTCGACTGGACTTGATGAGGCCATGAAGATATTCACTCGTTTGGTATCGAGGAGGGACCAAACCGAGGCTATATATCGTGTGGACCAGAGGAAGGCCCATGGACTTGACTCCAACACGAGCCAATTGGGGAGTGTTCCCGTCGACTGGACTTGATGAGGCCAGGAAGATATTCACTCGTTTGGTATCGAAGAGGGACCAAACCGAGTCTACATGTCATCTGGACCAGGAGAAAGTCCAATAACTTAACTTGACTCCAACACGAGCCAATTTGGGAGTGTTCCCGTCGACTGGACTTGATGAGGCCAGGAAGACATACACTTGCTTGGTATCGAAGAGGGACCAAACCGAGTTTACATGTCGTCTAGACCAGGAGAAGGTCCATGTATTGAACTTGACTCTACATGAGTCTATGGGGGATGTCCCCGATCTATAGAATCTCATGAAGGTCAGGATATTCCCCATACTACGGGTTAAAATACCAGGGGAGTCTTCAATGTCGTCTAAACCAGATGAAGGTCTATGAGGGTCATCACTTACTATACTAGACCTGAAGAAGGTCTATGAAGCTATGGTCGAATGAACTTGATGAAAGTCTAAGTGAATCTTCATTCTACCTGACCTGATGAAGGTCGGGAGACTTCGATCGAATGTACCTGATGAAGGTCCATGTGAAACCTCATCTTACGTGACCTAATGAAGGTCAAGAGACTACGATCGAATGAACTTAATGAAGGTCCGTGTGAAACTTCATTCTACCTGACCTGACGAAGGTCAGGAGACTACGGTCGAATGTACCTATTGAATGTCTATGAAAATCCTCATAACCTGACAGAGGTTATGACATTCTCCATTTTACTAGTCAATGACTATTTTCAAGTTGAATGGATGTAGCTCAAATGACTGTACATGATCATGAAAGTTGTTTTAATAAAAACGAATAAATATTTGTACCTGTCATATGGAGGCTTTGTCGAATGGACTAGTTGTCGGATGGGCTAGATGTTGTCCATGCGTATAGAAGTGTATGAAATAATATGGCATCTCTTGTCTGGGGTAACTGATGGTTTTCCAAGATTTAATAGCTCCATTCAACAGGCTATGAGTTGGTGTCTATTGACTATCATGTATATTCGACTCTCATTTCTGTCGTGTCAAGTGTAACCCTTTGGCTATACATTATAATGCAAATTTTATTGAATGGGCCCAATGGTGATATTTTGTAACAATGTGTGTTTTATTTACTGGGACTGAAGTTGGTCGATTCAGTAAATTTGTGTTGAATGGGACAATCACCTACATAATAAGACTGGTTACTAGTGTATATGAATACATCGATACCTGTCTAGAATAGTGTTGGATGATCAATCTGTTGGTTCATTCTCTACGCTCGGGCAGATGAGGGTCTTTTCTTTGCTTGGACGGATCCAGATCCGTTCCTTTTCTGAATGCATTTCCTTCTCGTTGTAAGCCATCCACAACACTTTCTTCTTTGACAGTGAGATAGGTCGTTGACTTCCATGCCGAGATTAGCAGCCATGTAACCGAGCTTGAAAAATAGAGAAAAATCGTAAAGCAACTGAGTCGACCCGACGTATTCTTTACCGAACAACTCAGCAACTATCGGTGGGTTCTCGTGTGGGCTAAAACACGACTTCAACTCCGAACACATGTACTCCATCAACCTCTGTCGACCCGATGTGTTCTTTACCGAACAACTCAGTAACTGCCAGTGGGTTCTCATGTCGGCTCAAACACGACTTCAACGCCGAACACATGTACTCCATCAACATCTGTCGAACCGATGTGTTCTTTACCAAACAACTCAGCAACTGCCGGTGGGTTCTCGTGTGGGCTCAAGCACGACTTCAACGCCGAACATATGTACTTCATCAACCTTTGTCGACCCGACATGTTCTTTACCGAACAACTCAGTAACTTCCGGTGGGTTCTCGTGTAGGCTCAAACACGACTTCAACGCCGAACACATGTACTCTATCAACCTCTGTCGACCCGGCGTGTTCTTTACCGATCAACTCAGTAACTGCCAGTGGGGTTCTCGCGTGGGCTCAAACATGACTTCAACGCCGAACACATGTACTTCATCAACCTCTATCGACCCGACGTGTTCTTTACCGAACAACTCAGCAACTGCCGGTCGGTTCTCGTGTGGGCTCAAGCACGACTTCAATGCCGAACACATGTACTCCATCAACCTTTTTCGACCCGATGTTTTCTTTACCGAACAACTCAACACTTACCAGTGGGTTCTCGTGTGGGCTCAAACACGACTTCAACGTCGAACACATGTACTTCATCAACTTCTTTCGACCCGACATGTTCTTTACCGAACAACTCATCAATTGCCGGTGGGTTTTCACGTGGGCTTAAGAACGACTTCAACACCGAACACATGTACTGCATCAACCTCTGTTTTGAATCATCTTTCGATGCGACAAAGCAACAACGTATTTTCCTTCAATAACCGTCTACTTTGAACAACTTACAGCTGATGAAGCAATCGACGATGAAGACGAAGATGTCATGATGTCGGCCAAACCGTATGTTTGGGGCTGAAGGTTATGGCTCTTCCAATCGACATTCATGGTTTCCTTTCTTTCTCGTGAGAACAACTCACACACGCAAGAAAGTAGTAGACTATCGTGTGGGCTGTCGTGTGGACTGGCATTCGGCAGGTTTGCATCTGGTGGTGGTGGTTGCTCATGAAATGATGTGTGTGCTTCTTTTCATACTTGGAAGAAACAGCTTCAGTTTCAGATGTAGCATCAGGCAATGTGGGACAAGCTGGTGGAACAATGGCTTTTAATCATGATTTTAGGCTACTAGTGGAGCTTGTTGGATTTCTCTTTTCAGCTTGCAAGTAGAGTTACCCATGCCATCTGATGCTGAATCTTTGCATCGTCGTGTCGAATGAGACTACTTATGGCTGTGAAACTAAATTGTTTGGAGCACATGATGGGCGTCATTCACAAATCAGCGATTGAACTAGGTGTCGAGTGGACTTTTGACATATGCATGTTCAATGATTTTTGGATTTGTCGAGTCGAATGCGATCTTCGCTTAAGACCAGGCTTTTGTATGTGTCGTATGAGGTAGAGTCATCAGAGTCATTCTCTTATGGTCCAGAATTAAGATAAGATCTCGTCGTGTCGGGTGGGAGCTATGCATGGCTGAAATTGCCAACTCGGTTAGTGGAAATAGAGAATAATCTTATCTGTTGTTTGGAGGCTTTGGCGAGTGATCCATTTGGTGGCTTTGTCACAAGCAGTGTGCTTTGTTGAGTGGGATTGCTATTTTGAACAAAATTGTATGAGGCAAATGATGGCTTCCCAGAGCAAAGAATAAACTTCATTTGAGAATCTCAGAGCTGGTCGACTGGGCTCTCGGTGTATGCTAAATCAAATTGTAGACTTTGTTTCGTCTTATGCTTAACTTCGTGCATGTCGTCTGGAATTTCTCATCTGGAGGATTGATATCTTCACACCTCAAACAGTTTGGGATTGTTGGAATCCAATGAATGTTGTTCCATGTAGTTCGAGAAGAACAAGTATGTTCATCTGTCGTATGAGGAATATGGGTGTTCATGATCTTTGAGGAAGACTTTCCTCTTCTAAGCTATCATTTAGCTCATTCCTTTCTGATTGTCCCCAGTCCACTGGACCTGGTGAAGATCCTGAAGTCTCCACTCAGTTAGACCCGATGAAGGTCCATGAGACTGTTGTCGAACTGACCTAACGAAGACCCGAAAACGTGCCAGCTCAGTTTTTCTTCAAGGGTAGTATGATTCCAGGTAGGTTGAAAATGGCATATTTGAATTTCTGTATTTCCTTGCGCATGGTGGAGGTGACTCATTGAGCTTGGTCGGTTGAGATGATGTGTTGATTTCCTTCTTGATTTAGCGGATGGTTGTCTGATGGCATATTGTCACTTGCCTCATTTTTTAAGCTTCCAAGAGGTTGGATCGAATGGCAGGACTGTTGGGATGACTTTTAGCCTCGCGTCTTTGGGAGGTTGAAGAAATATGCTCCAATGTTTGTAACTGTTCTTGGAGAACGGCTAATTATGTGATCATGAGATCTTGTGTTTGCTCATTGCGTGACGCCATGTGAGTAGGGGCGTTTGAAAGGATCGTAGACTGAAAGATCTTTGCTTGCTAAGAATCGCTAAGACCCCACGGTGGGCGTCAAACTATAGACGCTGATTTTCGCCCGAGCTCTACAATCGAGATTTCGTGAGGGGGGGGGACTGGCGATCCTGCAAAATAAAGAAATAAGGTGAGCGTGAAGGGTCTACCCACCGGTGTGGTGGATGCCGTAGGCACTCCGATGCCCAAGTCAGTGATGGGAATGAGGTGCTAATACTGTAGAAGGAGGAGCATGGTCAGATGTTACCTTGATCCCTGTGGGCTACCGTGAGGGCGGTAGATTGGAGGTGCTGAGAGCTATGGAGGGAGTATTATAATATAATGAGTAGGAGAGCTTTCCCTCTCCTTCCTCATGTACCCTCTTCATTTATATACACACCTTCGGGGGGTGTGTATTTACTGCTCTTTGATTGCTTGTCCGTTGGGCGTCGGTAACGGTCGACTCCATGAAGGGTGTTTATTGTGTTTGCCCGTTGTAGGCTGGTAACGTTTGAGTTATGAGTGGTGTTCGCGAGCCTGGGCGTTACGTGGACTGGCTTCTGGATGGTCCTTCGATTATGATTTGGGCGATGATGTTGGTGTTCACTGGATATGGGTTTACTAAATATCTTTGGGTCCACTCAGACTTTATGAGACCTGGCTCTTTGAGGTGGCAATTCGGGCCTGGATCCTTATGTTGGGGAGTCTGGGGTGCGCTCATCATTGGGCTCGAAGTAAAAGATCGAAATTGCCCTTGAACCAAATTTGTCATGTACAAACATGCAACAACATATTCATGGGGAATGTTAATCTTGTTAAAACAGGCATGCTGTATGATATATATGTATATAAATTAGGATTCGTTCCAAGTATTTTCAAAAAAATTATTTCAAAAAAATTATTTTTTTATCTTTAAGATTTCAACATCTTAAAAAAGATAATAATTTTCTTTATTCTAAAAAATATGAGTAATTTATTCGTAGATGAGTACTCATGTACCAACTAGAAGTATAATACTTGTTACACTGCTGCGAAGGAAAATTCCACAATAAATTCAAGGAAGACTCAGAAAGATAATAAATACATCAAGATATGTTTTATTATTATTGAATTTTATTTATATTGACATATAAATTAATATGGATTAATTTTATATTTGTTTACGGCAACAACAGTATAAGCACCATACTTAAACGATTTTATAAGAAAATTTTAAAATCCAATTACATAGATGCTTCTGCCGTATCTCGAAAACCTTAGTGACAAAAGAATCATAAAATTGAATTAATAATAATTCCTTAATCTTTACAAGAACTGAAATCTAAATCAATAAGGAATGATGGTCTCGAAACAGTGGACCCCGTCGAGCTCCGGCGCAAACCTCCGCTGACTCCTCCTTTGTTGCAGCGGTCTCTTGGGCGGCGGCGTTGAAGTTGACGTTGACCTGCTGCTATCTTCGTTAATCATCTTCTTTTTCATCATCGTATCTGTATCATTCACACGCTCATTCTCTTTTATTATTGGCTTCAAAAACTTGAGTTTCTGGCCGTACGATCCGGCATCGAATGAGCTGAAAATCGACATCATCGTGACGATTCTGACGAGAAATTAAAATGAACCGCTTTGAATTTTGAATTTTGAAATTCTGATGATGATAAGAATTGGAGAGATGAGGTATTTATAGTTGTTAGTTAGTTATTAGCGGAGGGAAAAATAACTGGAAACATCTTGAGCAAAGGAGCTCTTACTTGGAAGATTGATGTGGGGATACGTGTCATGTTATTATTGGAGAGATGATGAGATGACGGACAAAGTCAATTTTGGAAGGACCTGGAGGACTCAGTCAAACGCGTTTCTTTGACTCATCTTTTTCTTTGAATGAGGTTGCATTATTGTTATTTTATTATTATTATTTTTTTTGTAGATGACTGTTTTTAGTTCGAAGCATAAAATGAGAATTTCACCTTATTTTTTGAATAAATCTCGTTCGAATGGTGAATTTGTTTGGTTAGTATGGAATCAAAGTAGATAAAAATAACACAGAATTTTTACGTGATTCAGCAGAGAGTGGCTTCAACCTACGTCCACGAGGTAAAATGTGGGGTATTTTATTCTTTTGCTCGGGGTCAATACCGACTCGAGCTACAAATAGAGTTAGCAAATTTATAAAGAAAAACACATCTGGTTTTATGATCAGCCAGGTACAACTATTTCAGTAATCGGATAACCGACATGCTTTCTCTCTCTATCACTAAATTTATTCGACTCAAGAACTTTCAAGTTTAGAAATTTTATTTCTATTTTTAGGATTAGATCCCCCAATTCTGGGGCTTCATCCCTTTATATAGGCTTACAAATCCATTATTCCACCGTCCATGATGTCATTCCACGTCACTATGTCATCATTGCCATTATAACTGCCTTTAACTAGCCATAATTCGGCCAATCAGATTTGCTTATTTCCTGCCATGCACCTGCCTATAGCGGCCTGCGGCAGCTCTGCCACTGTTATGAGACCTGACACCCTTCTGCCACTGCACCGCCATACGGCGGCTGGCATGACCTACTTTCACTGTGAGCTGTTGCTTTCCCACTATCATCATTACTCTTCTTAGAATAATATCTTCTCGCTTCTAGGGCATACGTCATCTTGACTAAAATATTGGAGGACAAGTAATATCATATTCGTTGATCGGGTTAATATACCAAGGTGGATGATATTTGTCAAATCTCCAACTTCGACCTGGTCGGGTCGGTAATGTGAGACCATATTGGGTCAGATATCTGCCAGCACTTCATGGAATCATTCCTGACACTTTCTCTATCAGGTCGGATCGGGATACACCTTCTACCAACTCTTCACATGTACTCATCATCGGGGCAGCTCCTCATAATCAATGAGGTCGGTCTTCCTTTCAGCTGTTATCATCATCTCTAGGCATTGGTCATGCCTTACCGTGCCTATTTTACCCCTCATTGGGCTTTGAGTCCTCCTCGGAGTAAAAAACCAACATCAACATCTGTCTCATAATTTTCAATATCAACGAGTTAGTGAGTTAATATCATGAACTTTAGAAGAGATGGTGGTGCAGTCCGACCCGGTATATATCATCGGTTTGCTGCAAGGTGCTTCTCATGACAATTCATTGGGTCGGGCAGATCTCTATACACCTTTTCTTCCTTCTTTATAGTACATGGAACATCAATCGCCTATAGCTCTCTTAAGCTTGTTTGTTACGCCAGCTTGACTGTTTTTAATGCTTGTCGCTTGGTGCTTCGTGAAATTGGGGAAAAGTGAAGAAATGCATGTCTTCTTAAATGCAGACGTCGCCTCAATCATTTCTCAACTGCCAGCTATCCCATGGGCTGCCATCTGTCACCCATTCAGTGTTGAACTGTCCAAGCAATTAATTCTGCTAGCCAAGTCATAAAAACCGCTTTATTACCCCTGGCCACGTGGAGCAAATCCACATCCTCAATTCAAAATCAATGGCCATAATCTTCCCGAGCCCTCTATAAAAGGAACCCTTATTCTTTACTTACCTCTTTTACCTACTCAAATATAGAAGTAAGCATTATCGAATTAGGATCGGATTAGATCGAATCCAAATCCGATTCGATTCGATAAGAGTGGAATAAATCAATTCTATCATTTCAACTTCTTATTAAATTCGATCTGATTCGATTCGATAACTATCGAATCAAATCGAATTTGATTCAAATCCGATTGAATCAGTATCAAATCCGATATCAATCGAATTTGAGATATTAAAATTAGTCTTATATATTTTATACGCCAACTTCTACCAATCTGGGTGTTGTAGTTGGGTTAGTTATGGCGCTAGTCTCACACACTAGAGGTCATTGGTTCGAACTCAGGCTCATACATTAAATTTTCTAATTTCAATCAAAATCGATCGGATTGGATTCCGACATCCGACGAATCAAACCATTCAGATCCGAACGGATTTGGGAGACATATCCGATTCGATTTGATCTGATATTATCGGATCGAATTTGACCTTATCCGATCCGATGCCCACCCCTACTCAAATCTTCAAGCAACAAAGGCTTCAATCCTTCAAGCATTTTACGAGCCCTTGTCTTCCAACAATAATCTTTCAATCGCTCCAGCATCCCTTCTACGAGAAAATCTACATTGCAACAGAGATACCACGTCATTAATGCAACAAGCCAATCATCCATTGCCACACGTGTTAAAAAATTAAAAAACAACTAAAAAATAGATATTAAATTATACATGTCATTTTCTAATTCGTTGGTGGTACCACGACACCCATACCTCCGTTGCACCAAAAAATTACTCCCCTTTTACAGTAATGAAGTAAGTTCCCTCTTCTTCATCTTCCTGATAAACATGTTGTTTGTTTTTGTTTTTTAATGATATGGTGAAATATGTTTGTATATGACTGTGTTTATGGTTTTATTTCGTAACTTTTCATCATCTAGATGTATGTTTTTTAGATTGTGTTGATGCAAAATAACATGCATGTTCGTCTAGTTCTGGGTATTTTTGATGGGTTTATGGGTTTTGTTGTGGGTAGATAGGACAATTGTTTGGTTCACTGTGTTTATGTTTGGTATATGTAAAAAAATAATTTATACCATTGTTAGGGCAAAGTAGAACTTGCTAGGATTAGTCAATTGATAAGGACAATTCTATCAAACTCTTAGGCAAGCCTTAGGTTTCTCTTGATCACCGAAATCTGACCCCAAAGTGCCTTAATTCAAAAAAAAAAATCATAACTCACAGCACTAACCTTCCTCATTGGGTTCTTTCTTTTTAGGAATGTTTGACTCAGATAGCTCTTCCCCAACCCCTGTCAATGTCTTGCCCCATAATGCACATATTCAACCAGTCAACGTGCACAGCTTGAAATCTGAGGAAGCCGAAGAATACGACACAACATCGACCCCATCTGAAGAAGCGGATCAATCTTTCACTAAAAGGGTAACCCGACCCGAACCGAACCGACCCATCACGCCTTAAACTTCATCAATTTGGACATGGACAGGGTGTCCACGATCACCTCGGCTGAGTTAGATCAGTTAAGAGAGAGAGGTTCAACATCCCCTCAGAGGTCACCCTATCCGTTCCAGATGAAGATGACTTGCCAGCCGACTTGATGGCAACAGAGTGGCCCTCTGCATGACTTTCTTCGACATGGGATTTCGTTTGCCCATTCAGAGGTACTTCGGCAAGATGCTCGCTCAATAAGCCTCGCTCCATGCTAGCTTAACTTGAGCGGATGGAGAGTGTTGGCCGGACTGTATGGGGTCTGGAACCGAGCTGGGTTAGAGGTGTAGGGATATATGCCCTAGAGCTTCATATAATTTGTAAACGAGATACTTGATCTAATAAAATGATGTATTATTTATTTATCAAATGTTTTGATTTAAATCGCATATTATTAATTGTCTATTTTACCCTTGATCACTTATGTGTCTTCAGGCTTAGTTTATGAGTGTCATGCACAAGAGGATTAAAGCTTGAAGTTAGTGATCTAAAATAGTCCATAAAGAGCCAACAAAACAGATACTTTGTTTATGATTTATCTATAGCTGCGGTCCATTCTATAAATGTATGGCGGTCTTGATCCGGGATCATCCATGCGGTGACATGAGAATGGAGGCACCTTATATGATGTGATCATATAGGACTGGACCCGGATGAAAATGAATCTCTTATAATATCCATTAAATAAAGAAATTCATTTCGATATACTAGATGGTCATATATGGATTGATCTAAATCCTGAGTGTACTATGAACCCCTGCATGTCAGGCTATGTCCTTTGATTTACAAAGGTGAGGTTGGTGTAGAAATCCCAACCAATAGCTATATATTTTGCGGGCATGGTCTGGTATGTGGCTGTGGACGTTTTACATAGATATGAAGTTCACTCATTCTTGCGAGAAGTAGATGAGTATCTTCCTCATTACTTGAACAGTTAGAGCGCTCAAGTCTTTCTATTACGAATAGAAAGATTTATATTCATAATAGTTATGAATAAATATTTCATTAGAGAATCAATGGTACTTAAGGTAAAAATAATTAGAGGGGTATAACAGACATTATGACCCGACTATAATTATGAGATACTCATGAATGATTGATTCATATGTAATGACTATATCGATGGACACCGACGTAGTTCGGCTTATTTTATATCTACAGCGACGAGAGTGCAACTTCAAGTTTTTAGTGGAATAACCTAAAGTTAATAATTCGGGATATTTAATTAAAGAGTTTTAATTAATATTCTGGTATTATTGAAGCTCTGAACTGTAGGTCCTTTTGGTCCACGTGCTAGCTGACCGGCGTAAACACACACGTATAACGCAAGCGCACGTATCGTTCAAGTAGTATAAAAATATCGATCCCACGAGGACTTAATTCCTACTGTTGTTATTAATTATTGATTCTATTTATTTACAAGTATCTAATTATAAGGAGAATATAATTGATTGCTTTTGGTTGGTTGAATGTGGTTTTGCAAAATAAAATAAAAACAGACTCAAAAGAAAATACTAAGGAAAATAAAAGAAAAGACTCAAGGATCTAGGGTCGTGACTCCTCACAATATTATTATAAAGATGAATTGATTCTCTTATTTATGTGTAATAAATTAATTTGTTAACCTGGAACACAAAAATATGCAAAAGCCTCTTCCGATGGCCAGACGCAAATACCCAGTATAACCCAATTGAACCATATTCCTATGTCAACCACATTACCCTGGATTCATTAAGTTTAAGTTCCAATTATGGCTACCCCCGCCCGACAGGTATATGTCTATCCTGTAAGGAAATCTATTAAAGGGTTATCTATCCTCAAGGAAGATCGTGGGCTATTGAATCTAAGGCTGAAACCTAAAATCCCTATGTCTAGTTCATTTTAAGTTTACCATATCAATCTTATTGGTTATCAGACAACAAGAAGCATTAAGCTTAAGAATCAATAAACAAACTAAAGAACTACCCATAAAAAGAAAATCAATTATTAAGTGTGTGTATTGTGTTTCATCACTTCCCTAGAATAAAAATAAAATGCTGGGGTTAGAGGATCCATAATTAATATTTCTTATCTAAGAATCTCACTTATTATAATATATAAATTATTTTATATTCTGCTTTCTCAGGAATTAATAATATTAAACATTTAAAACCAGCCATATAGGCGGTAATCCATTTAGTCCAATTACACCAGCCATATAGGCGGTAATTATCTGTCATATAAAGACCACCCATATAGGCGGTAATAAAGTCTGACATTAATTAATCCGGTTAAATTATAATTTAAATATTATAATTAAGTGAGATTTACCTAAATAATTATATTAAAGATTTCACCTTTTACCCCAGCGGTAAATTAACTACTAAACATTAAAGAAAGGTAGAAGAAGAGAACTACTATTACTGAAAATTAAAAGACATAAATTAAAAATATTATTTATATATACAAAAATAGATGCTTCCTATAAAATCAGGGAGAATTTCCCAAGGAGAGCATGAAGAAAAATGAATCTGGCGGCCTCCTTTTATAGGCTGATATTGGTCCAGCGTCGCGACGCTGAAAATGCACTAGCGTCGCGACGTTGGAAACAGTCCACGTGGAGTCCACGCGGGTTGACCACGCGTCTGTCGGCAGCAATAATTGAGCCACGTGTCACGCTGTGGTTGGCTGGCGATGTGGTCGAATATCAGGACGACACGTGGCAGGCGCTGATAGGTGGGAATTTCGGTCCAATAGCAGCTTGACACGTGGCGGCACCTGATTCGTCAATAATTCGGTCCAATGGTGAGACGACACGTGACACGCGCTTGGTTTGGTCCAATAAGATGTTAACACGTGGCGGCGGGCGCACGTTAGCATAACCGTTGTGATGGTGACACGTGTCACGACGCACGTTAGCATGATCTGCGCACGTTAGCAAGTTTTGACCAATCAGATTTCGACACGTGGCACAAGGCGCAAGTTAGCAAGTCCGACGCATGCTGGGCGTCGCGACGCGCAAGGCTTAAGCGTCGCGACGCGTAGAAGACGAAAATATCTCTGTTGACGCATTTTTCTCCCAAATTGCCTCCAATGCTTTCCAAACTTTATTTATCTGCAAAATAATAACAAAACACATCAAAACGTTCATAAAACTCGAGAAACAATACAAAACATTAGGCTAAATGAGTGGGAAAAAGTGATATATTTACCACTCATCACACCCCTAAACCTAACATTTTGCTAGTCCTCGAGCAAAACATAAAATAAAATAACATAATAAAATTAACTAAGCCACTTTCGTAGGGATCACGGTTGCATTTAACATATGTAATAAGCCTTTAAACCCCTAGGTGTCCCTAGTGGACGAGTTGTAGTCTCGTGAGGGTTTACAGCAATGATACCTACAAACATTTTTATAAAAGTAAAAAGTTAGTTAAAACTAATGCACACAAAAGCAAAAAGAGAATAAAGAAGTTAGTGACTAATCAGGTGAAACTTCTACTAGTTGTTTTGTTTCTTTCTAAATTACTGAATAAGTAAATTCTCCGATCATATTTACCATTCTCCATATACACAGTCAACAAAATATTAAACAACTCATTTTTTTTTTGCCCACAACAGTCATAAGTGCAGTTGATAAGAGTGTAATATTTTTGTCCTAAAGTTCTATCAGATTTCACACCTTTTTATAGCAATGGAGTAATTTTTCTGATTTTTCTGATTTTTTCTTTGATTTTTTTCTCTATTTTGACTTTTTATTTATATACAATACCTTCCGTCTATGTAGCGAGCTTTGGGTCGGTGGCTCCCAAACCAGTTGGCTTTTAGGGCACCAGGTGTTAAGACACCCCTACGGACTTAATTACCCAGACTTCAAATATATATATATTTGCAGCATCTTCGATCCATGTAGCGAGCTTTGGGTGTCAGTGACTCCCAAACCAGTTGGTTTTAGGGCACTAGGTGTTAAAACACCCTTACAGACTTAATAACCCGGATCTTAGATACTTTATTTTTGTACATCAGAAATTTTTTTTTTTTTTTTTTTTTTACTCCATCACTTTTTGAGATGCTTCCTCCAATTAAACTAGAGCACTGAATATTACAAACTTTTCAATTACAGCTCATGTCCGTATGTTACCATGTATGTTGATAATACCTGCCAACTGAGCATAAGAAGATCCATTTTAGTCAGTGTTATGGAGAATTCACAAATTAAATAATTTAAAATGAAATAAACAAAAATTAACTTGTTTTGAAAATAGGTTGGAGATACGTCTCAGGAGTGGAAACTCCTTACTCGGCTATCTCTTACCAATTTCACCTTTTTAGTCAAAATAAAAACACAAAAATGCAAAATATTTTTGTAATTTTTGAAAATTTTTCAATTTTTTTTGTATTTTTCGAAAAATTTTGGACTGAAAATAAAAACAACATACAAACTAAAAACAAGATACTAATCAACTAATTTCCTCCCCCAAACCTAAATGAGACATTGTCCCCAATGTCTTAAAAAGTAGAAGAAGAGTTTAGAAGGTCGTACCTGGTTAGCTTAAAATCTACAGGAATTTAAAGGTTAAGATCCAGATTAATTCTACGCCTCTTACCACGATCTTCCTCGGACCAATTTATCTTTGAAATGATAGGGTCAACTTTTGGTTCATAGGCTATGAGTTGGTCAATTAGATCCGGAGCAGTTCTGGCAGTAAAGAGGAGTTCTTTCATAGGTTTTGACACGAACCCATTTCTCCGAGCATCATCAAGAAACACACAAAGAAAATCATAAAATCCATCAACGTTGAGCAGTCCAAGCGGTTTCTGGTGTATATTCAGGTTCGCCCAAGATAGTACTATAAAAATTTCCTCCAATGTACCCAAGCCACCTGGCAAAGCAATAAAAGCATCAAAACGGTTAATCATTTCCACTAGTCGTTCAGACATACCTGGCACGATCAGTTCCTCTCCGTTTGATGATCCAATAAGATTTGCCTCTGCCAATGGTTTTGGAATGATTCCCAAAACATGATTGCTTCTTTCCTGTACAGCCTTTGAAACGATCCCCATTAATCCAAGATTTCCTCCGCCATATATTAAGTGCATATTCCTTGCTGCTAAGACTCGACCCAATTCCTGTGCTGCTTCTATGTATTGTGGTTTAGTACCAACAGTACTACCGCAAAACACACAAATGTTTTCAACTCGTCTTTTTGAAGTGGCTTCCATTTTTTTTTTATGTATTTCTTTCTCAACTCTGGATGCCTTCAAAAGTGCAATGACGGGCTAAATTTATAGTACCTGAAAAAGGGTGAGTAATAATAGCACTAATATCTTCCAAATGACGATTGTTAGCTAAACAACAAAAGAAATCGTGAAAGGTCAAAAAGTCTGGATCCTGTCTACGAAAATAAAGATAATTACAATAGAAAAGCAAATCAAAGCAATAATTAAGGCAACGGAATTGTGTACGCAATACGCCACTCGCGTAGTATAAATTCATTAGGATGTGTCTCAAGATTTCATTCCTTACTCAGCCATCGCAAATGAATTGTTTCTCATCTTTGATTGCCAAACACAATTCCTTTTGTCTTAAAATGCTTCGTTTATGCCTTTCCCTACAAAAATAACACACAAAATTAAAAACTCCACAATATGTATACATAAAACAGAAATTACAACAAATTGCATGGGTTGCCTCCCTGCTAGCGCTAAATTTTTCGTCTTCAGCCAGACGTGACCGAAATTCATCTGTTAAGGAGGTTTCAATGTCGTTTTTGATGTCCTATTAAAGACATTCCCATGTGCGTTGCTTTTGAAGGGTCTCTTCCAACGTAAAGTGGCAAAAATAGTTTTGTCTCATTCAGTGATCGTGCCACCTTTTTACTCTTTGTTGTTCCAGTGATTCCTGCAAAGAAAGAAAGAAAATCAGGAGGTCTCGTATGGTGCTTAACTTGGAATGGGAATTCCATTCTGTCAAGCTTCTGGTTGATATCTTTGGTTTGTACTCCCCAAAACAGCGATGTTTTTCTTGAATGCTCTGGATCTTTAATAAGTTCTGTCATCTGCTCTGCTTCTTGCTCCACCTTTTCTTCACAGATGTATTTGAAAATTTCTGTATTCAGTTCTTCATCTGTCATCTGTGAAATACATGCTGCAAAATTATCAACCTGAGGATGTAAAGAAATGTCAGATTTTAGGTCTTCATCCTCTGATCTGGGTGAAATGATTGGCTCAGGTAGATCTTCTTCAAACATAATTGCAAAATAATCTCCATGATCTTCATTTTGAGGATACAGAATTCCATCCTCAATTTTTGATGCAGTTGGCACAAACATTTCAGCTTCATCCTCGTCAGAATCTGAATAATAGAAATCAAATCGAGACTTTGCCGGTTCGGGTTCCTGAACTGATACCTCTGGTTGTTGATACTGCTCTCAGCCTCCTCCTCTGTTGAAGTGTCATTATGAAATGATTGGTACTCAAAGGCTTCATCAGTGTCATCAGAAAATGGTTCTTGAGGTATGTAGCTCTGGTTTTCTATTAATTGTCTGATCTGATCTGTCATTCTTTGTATGGATTCTGCGTTACTCTGAATTTGTGCATCAATTTGAGCTCCATGTTCTTTGAACATGTGAATCAATTGATCTTCCTCGGATGGTTCTGGTTGTTGGTAAAGATCAAAGGTAGATGGTGGATAAGATGGAAAATGTGGCTCTGTGAAATGTGATGGCTCATCATACCATGAAGGATTCTGATAGTTCTGCCACCCTGAATTGTAGTTGTACTCGCAATAATCGCTTGGGTGATTACCATTACATATGTCACATTTCCACATTGAGTTCTGTTGAGCAAATGTAGTATTACTTGGTTCTGACATCCAATGATAGTCATTGGGCTGTACAACAGGCCTCAGAAAACCGGACTGTTGCTCCCAGATTTGGGGTGTATCTTCTTGTAACGCTCGTAATCTCTCAATCTCCCAGTAGTGTTCCATTGTTCAACCACCTGAAAACAAAAGAAAGAAATAAAAATTACAAATAAAAATAAAGAAAATTTGATACAAGTAAATTAAATAGTTTCAAAATTAACAACTCAAGAAATATAAGTCCCCGGCAACGGCGCCAAAAACTTGACCGGCGTAAACACACACGTATAACGCAAGCGCACGTATCGTTCAAGTAGTATAAAAATATCGATCCCACGAGGACTTAATTCCTACTATTGTTATTAATTATTGATTCTATTTATTTACAAGTATCTAATTATAAGGAGAATAGAATTGATTGCTTTTGGTTGGTTGAATGTGGTTTTGCAAAATAAAATAAAAACATACTCAAAAGAAAATACTAAGGAAAATAAAAGAAAAGACTCAAGGATCTAGGGTCGTGACTCCTCACAATATTATTATAAAGATGAATTGATTCTCTTATTTATGTGTAATAAATTAATTTGTTAACCTGGAACACAAAAATATGCAAAAGCCTCTTCCGATGGTCAGACGCAAATACCCAGTATAACCCAATTGAACCATATTCCTATGTCAACCACATTACCCTGGATTCATTAAGTTTAAGTTCCAATTATGGCTACCCCCGCCCGACAGGTATATGTCTATCCTGTAAGGAAATCTATTAAAGGGTTATCTATCCTCAAGGAAGATCGTGGGCTATTGAATCTAAGGCTGAAACCTAAAATCCCTATGTCTAGTTCATTTTAAGTTTACCATATCAATCTTATTGGTTATCAGACAACAAGAAGCATTAAGCTTAAGAATCAATAAACAAACTAAAGAACTACCCATAAAAAGAAAATCAATTATTAAGTGTGTGTATTGTGTTTCATCACTTCCCTAGAATAAAAATAAAATGCTGGGGTTAGAGGATCCACAATTAATATTTCTTATCTAAGAATCTCACTTATTATAATATATAATTATTTTATATTCTGCTTTCTCAGGAATTAATAATATTAAACATTTAAAACCAGCCATATAGGCGGTAATCCATTTAGTCCAATTACCCAGCCATATAGGCGGTAATTATCTGTCATATAAAGACCACCCATATAGGCGGTAATAAAGTCTGACATTAATTAATCCGGTTAAATTATAATTTAAATATTATAATTAAGTGAGATTTACCTAAATATTATATTAAAGATTTCACCTTTTACCCCAGCGGTAAATTAACTACTAAACATTAAAGAAAGGTAGAAGAAGAGAACTACTATTACTGAAAATTAAAAGACATAAATTAAAATATTATTTATATATACAAAAATAGATGCTTCCTATAAAATCAGGGATAATTTCCCAATGAGAGCATGAAGAAAAAGAATCTGGCGGCCTCCTTTTATAGGCTGATTTTGGTCCAGCGTCGCGACGCTGAAAATGCACTAGCGTCGCGACGTTGGAAACAGTCCACGTGGAGTCCACGCGGGTTGACCACGCGTCTGTCGGCAGTAATAATTGAGCCACGTGTCACGCTGTGGTTGGCTGGCGATGTGGTCGAATATCAGGACGACATGTGGCAGGCGCTGATAGGTGGGAATTTCAGTCCAATAGCAGCTTGACACGTGGCGGCACCTGATTCGTCAATAATTCGGTCCAATGGTGAGACGATACGTGACACGCGCTTGGTTTGGTCCAATAAGATGTTAACACGTGGCGGCGGGCGCACATTAGCATAACCGTTGTGATGGTGACACGTGTCACGACGCACGTTAGCATGATCGGCGCACGTTAGCAAGTTTTGACCAATCAGATTTCGACATGTGGCACAAGGCGCAAGTTAGCAAGTCCGGCGCATGCTGGGCGTCGCGACGCGCAAGGCTTAAGCGTCGCGACGCGTAGAAGACGAAAATATCCATGTTGACGCATTTTTCTACCAAATTGCCTCCAATGCTTTCCAAACTTTATTTATCTGCAAAATAACAACAAAACACATCAAAACGTTCATAAAAATCGAGAAACAATACAAAACATTAGGCTAAATGAGTGGGAAAAAGTGATATATTTACCACTCATCACTAGCTTGACAAACCGTAACAAATTAAATGTAATTGGATAGTCCAATTATATTCTCACATATGTTGTATTTATTAATATGATTAATAATACACTTGTCACACTTGTAACTATATGTTATTTTTAATGTATAGTTTTTCATAATAAATGGATATATGATAACCATTTATTTATTATTAAATTATGTTGTATAATTTTATTTAATTACAAGCCCTTTTATGTAAATTCGAAAAACATGTTTTAGAAACATTTTATTTGAAAATGAAGTTACATCTTTTTCTTTTGGAAATAATTTATATCTTAATGAAGACATTAAAATAAAAATTATGATTGTCAAGGGTTGGCCGAAAATCACAATAGAGAGGGGAAAAGTTTTTGTGTTTTTTTACAACAATTAAAAAAACCTAAGTCTAAAAGAAAAATATTTTCTTTCTTACCCTAAGCAACCATTCCAAACCCTAGTCACAAGTCTTTTGCATTCTCTCAAGTGTTGAAGAACAAAAGAAAAACCCAAAACCTTGTGTGACATCTTCTATCTCTAAATCGTTTAGGTTGATTATGTGAGAAAAGCCCACTCTTTGTTTTGTTAGTTGCGAGATATAGCACAGAAGACCTTATGGTATGTGATACAAACTTGGTCTATTCTTCTCTACATAGCTCACGGCAGTGAGCATATTTTGTTCTTTGTCTTCACAGTTTTGGGGACAGTTTTGGGTGTTTTGTGTTGCAACTATGGTGATAAAATTTTGTGAACATAAGGGGATGACTTCGGGACATTTTGGGATTGTTTTTGAGTAAACAGTGGCTGAAAAATTGAGTTTAGAGCAGTGGCGTTTTTTAGTTGTTTTGCACGTGTATTGGGTGATTTCGGTGTTGTAAAATCACTGTTGTTCTGAGGCTGTTTTGGTGTTTTAAAAATCATCAAAAGTAATACAAAGCAGTAACAAAAGGGGCTGTTCAGTTTCGGAAAAAAAGGGGAAGGGCAGAAAATTTTTTACAGGTCGATCCCAGTGCCTAACATGTTTCCGCCGCGTGAGAAACGATTTCCTACAATTGACATCAGGATCGAGGTTGAAAAGTGCCATAACATTTCTTATTTTTTATTAAAAAGTTTCTATTTTTTATTGATTCATATGAGATATAATTTATTTTATGCATGTTGTGATGAGTATGCACATTATTATATATTCATGTGATGAATGCAAGTTTAATTTTGTTCATGTGATGAATGTATTGCATTGGTCGTTAATTGTTATGGCTCATATATATATATATATATATATAATATATATATATATAATATTATATATATATATATTTGTTTTGGGAATGTAAGGCCATAAGACAATTTTTATGTAATTTGGAGAGGCGATGCCGTCAACTACAACATAAGGCAATTTTCCTGATCCATGGAGCGAAATTTGAAGACCAAGAAATGCCTTGGTAAATTTATGTACTAATTAGATTAGTATACGAAAAATAAGAGCCCGGTCAATGCAATTTTATTTTACGTTATATGTATGTTTTATTCAAAGTGTTTGAATAACATGTCATATAGCTTAAGGTGCATACTCTTGCATTTTCACATGCCATAACATGTTTTAGATGTATGGATATTCTAGTCATAAAATGTAATTTTATGAAATTTAAAAGATTTAAATTGGAATATGATATGCATGAAAACAAATTAATAAGATTAATTAGTTTAATGGTTTAAAATTGGAAAATCAAAAAATTTAATACTGATGGGCTTTATAAGTGCATTATGTTTTCTTTGGTATATCGGATGGAAACCCGGACGTAAATTACATAGCTGATTCCGAATGGACCGTAGTGTGGTAGTTTAATTAAAATTTTGTTCATTTGTTGAATTTTAAATTTTAAACTTCTTAGTGAACTGATATTTTAAGAGTTAAAATAAGTTAGGTCACTAAACCAAACTTAATTAAATTAGTTTAATTAAGAAAAATATTAGTTGAGACAAATGAGAATTAGCGTAAAAAATTTTAAGAGTTAAAATTGGTTAGATCACTAATTATACACTAATGTAATATAAAATTATGTTTTAGTCGCGCGTGAATTTATAGACACTAGTGAGTTAAAATATTAGATATTTTAGTAGAAACCTTTAATTTTAAAATAGTAAGTGGGAGAGTGATATACCACAATATATCCTGCGGTCTCCATTGTTAGTTCGATACCGTGAGATTCAAAAGGCGTCTCGAAACGACATTGTTTTTATCTCCCTACGGATGGTGTCCTTTTTGGGTCAATATCAAGATCGAATTCCGAGATGACAGGAATTTTGAATGTATTGAGTGATTTGACCTACCCTACGGCAACACTTCACTCGTTAAGTTTAAGAGTTCAGAAACGATGGTTACATTCGCAAAAGAATAATTAAATGTTAATTAAAATTCCTTGATCAAATTTAACAGTGGTTGGTTAATATTGAAATAAGAGTTATTCCCGTATATATTAATCGATTGAGATTGTGTCGATCTAACATGCAAATATTTGACCTATCCTACAGCGACACTTATTTGTGGGATGTTAGGTTACCATGGAATAGTAGTCATTTTTAGGTTCCTAACTCATTATTCATGGTTCATGCAAAAAAATTTAATTTTATGCCAAAATATTTGATGATTTTAATATGCGATGAATGAGTATTAAATGCATGTCTATTTTATGTTTCAGCCATGGTATCTCCAATTATTTCCATCCTTACAAATGATAAATTAACGGGAGAAAATTTTGTTAAATGGAAAAGTAACATGAACGCTATCATGGTCTGTGAAGATCTAAAGTTTGTCCTGACGGAGGAATGTCCTCCAGAGCCGGTTAGAAATACTAGCAAAGAGTCTCACAATGCACGCTAGAAATGAATCTCGACCAACGAGAAAGCCCGCTACTACTTGCTATCAGAAATGTCTGAGGTTCTTACTGCAAAGCATGAACCAATGGCTACAACATCCATGATGTTGGAGTCATTACATGGCATGTTCGGGCAGTCTTAGGAGCGGCAATGTCATAAGGCATTGGTCTCAGTGATGATTGCGAAGATGAAGGAGGGGACACCAGTCCGAGAGCACGTCTTAAGGATGATGACCCACTTTAACACGGCTGTATGGAGGGCGCATTGATGAGCGTAGCCAGGTGACTATGATAATGGAGACTCTTGTGGAGAGTTTCTTGCAGAGCAACTATGTAATGAACAAGTTGACTTTCATTCTTACGCAACTGCTTAATGAGCTTACCCATTACGAGACCATGCTGATAAATCCTCGTAAGCCTAGTGGAGAGGCAAATGTTGCCGAATCTTCGAAATCTGCAAAGAAGATGAAGAAAATCGTTGGGAAGGCTAAGACTAAGTCAATGAAGAACAAGAAAAAATACAAGGAAACCAAGCCCAAAGGAAAGTGTTTCCATTGCAACAAAGATGGGCATTGGAAAAGGAATTGTCCTAAATACCTTGCGGAGATGGAAAAAAGAAAGCCACATATAAATATGATTTACTTATTATTGAGTATTTTCTAGTGGAGGTGATAAATTCGCAGGGATTGTTGATTCTGGATCCACTAATCATGTTTGTTCTTCTTTGCAAGTACTTGATTCATGAAGGACCTTGCTGATGGTGACTACACCATGAGAGTTGGGACAGGGGATGTCGTTTCAGCAAGAGAAGTAGGATTTTACAGTTTAATTTTTTTGAATAATAGTTATTTAAATTTGAATAATGTGTTATATATTCATGGTTTTCGCAGGAATTTGATTTATGTTACAAAACTTTTGGATGATGGTTTTTTTTCTTTTAATAATAATTTAGTTATTTCAAGAAATGGTTTAACTTTATGCACATGAAACTCAGAAAATAATTTATATGTGTTAAGGCCGTTAACATATATCGCTGCTCAATACTGAAATGTTTAAGGTTGAAAGGCCTAAAACAAAACGACAAAAGATTTCTCACAATGACACATATCTATGGCATCTCAGACTTGGCCATATTAACCTTGACCGGATAGAAAGATTGATAAAGAGCGGAACTTTAAATTAGTTAAAGGTCGACACTTTACCAATTTGCAAGTTTTGTCTAGAAGGTAAAATGACCAAGAGACATTTTACTGGAAAATGGCTGAGAGCCAATCAACCACTAAAGCTGATACATTCAGACATTTACGGACCATTGAATGAAAAACACGGGGTGATTATGAATACTTCGTCATATTTATTGACCATTATTCCAGATATTGAGTACGTTTACCTAATGCAGCATATGTTAGATACTTTTGGAAGTTCAAAGAGTATCATGCAAAGGTTGAGAACCAATTAGGTAAGACGATTAAAACTCTATGATCAGATCGTGGAAGAGAATACCTCGATAATGATTTTTAGGAACTCTTGGTTGAGCATGAGATACCATCCTAACTCACAACACCTAGAACACCACAGCAGAATTGTGTTACAAAAAAGAGAAATCGGACCCTACTAGACATGATGAGATCAATGTTTAGTTACTATTCACTACCTAGTTCTTTTTGGGGATATGTATTACAGACAACGATGTATATCCTCAACGTAGTTCCATCTAAGTCTGTTCCTAAGACACCCTTAGAGTTATGGAGCAGTCGTAAAGCTAGTTTACAACATTTCTACATATAGGGGTGTCCAGCACATGTGCTGAAGAACAAGACTACAAAGTTGGAATCATGTTCACAAGTGTGCCTATTTGTAGGCTATCCTAAGGAGACTATGGGTGGTTACTTCTATAGTCCAGAAGATAACAAAGTGTTTGTATCGACAAATGCTACATTTCTTGAGGATGACTATATGAGAGAGTTCAAACCTCGAAGTAAAGTGTTACTCGATGAGTTATTTGCTGGTATGATCAGTACTCCATCAACAACAGTTGTTGACCAAAATATAGCACATTCGTCATCTGAATATCAGATGCAGTTTTATGAGAATGATCTACCACCTAACGCAGTGGGAGGGTTGTACGAAAACCTGATCGATATCTATGAAATAGAGAGGCACAAGTTGTCGCATCTAGTGATGGTGTAGAAGATCAATTGACCTATCGTAGTGCAATGAATGGTTCTGATAAAGATGAATGACTCAAAGCCATGAACCTCGAGATGGAGTCGATGTACTCCAACTCAGTATGGGAACTTGTAGACCAACCTGATGGGGGTAAAAGCCATAGGTTGCAAGTGGATCAAAAAGAGGAAAAAAAAAGGAGCATATGGGAAGGTACAGACCTTCAAGGTTAGGCTAGTGGCTAAAGGTTATACCTAGAAAGAGAGAGTCGAATATGAGGAGACTTTCTTGCTATTAGCCATGCTTAAATCCATAAGAACTCTTCTCTTCATTGCCGTATATTATGACAATGAGATTTGGCAAATGGACGTCAAGACTGCATTCTTGAATGATAATATTGATGAGTGTATCTATATAATATAACTAGAGGGGTTCATAACCCAATGTCAAGAGCAAAAGGTTTGCAAGTTGCCAAGATCCATCTATGGACTGAAGCAAGCATCTCGATCTTGGAACATAAGATTTGACACTATTATCAAGTCTTATGATTTTGGGCAGAACGTCGATGAGCCTTGTGTATACAAGTGGGTCATTGATGGTAAGGTGTGTTTTCTCGTGTCGTCAATGATATTTTACTCATTGGGAATGATGTAATAATATTATCCGACGTGAAAGCCTGGCTGGCTAGTCAATTCCAAATGAAAGATTTAGGAGAGGCCAGTTATGTACTTGGAATCGAGATTCTTCAGGATTGCAGGAGATGATTGTTAGTTATGTCTCAGACATCCTATATCGACAAGATCCTTATGCGATTTGGGATGCGGAATTCCAAGAAGGGCAATTTTATTTTCTGACATGGAATTCATTTGTCAAATGAACAGTCTCCTAAGACAATTCAAGGAGTTGAAGAAATGAGATATATCCCATATGCCTCAGCAGTTGGTAGTCTCATGTATGTTATGTTATGCACGATGCCAGGCATTTGTTTTGCAATAGAAGTGGTCAGTAGATTTCAGTCTAACCTATGATTAGATCATTAGGTGGTTGTGAAGCATATTCTCAAGTATCTTAAGATAACGAAAAATTATATGCTTGTATAATCTGGTGAGGATATGATCCTCATGGGATATACAGACTCTGATTTTTAGATGGATGTTGATTCTAGGAAATCGACATCCGGATCAGTGTTTACCTTAGGTGGTGGGGCTATAGTGTAGAGGAGTATAAAGCAATCTTGCATTGCTGACTTCACCATGAAGGCTGAGTATGTAGCAACTTGTGAAGCAACTAAGGAAGCTATTTGGTTCCGAAAATTCTTGGGCGATCTGGAAGTTTTATAGATATGGATAAATCACTCACACTTTATTGCGATAATAGTGGTGCATTGGCGAACTCCAAAGAACCAAGAAGCCACAAAAGAGGAAAGCATATAGAAATGAAATATCATATCATCAGGAATATAGTGCAGAAATGAGACATATCTGTCACAAAGATTGCATCCGCATATAACCTGGCTGATCCGTTTACAAAGACTTTGATGGCTAAAGTATTTGAAGGTCACCTAGAGAGTATATGATTACGTGATATATCTCATTTGCTCTAGTGTAAGTGGGAGATTGTTAGGATATATGCCTTAGAGCTTCATGTAATTTTTAAACGAGATACTTGATCTAATAAAATGATGCACTATTCAATTATCAAATGTTTGGATTTAAATCATATATTATTAATTGTCTATTTTCCACTTGATCACTTATGTATCTTCAGGCTTGGTGTATGAGTGTCATGAATAAGAGGATTTAAGTCTGAAGTTAGTGATCTAAAATAGTCCATAGCGAGCAAACAAAGCGAGTACTTTATTTGTGGTTTATCTATAACTAATGTCCGTTCGATAAATGCATGGCGATCTTGATCTGGAATCGTCCATGTGGTGACATGAGAATGTAGGCACCTTATATGATGTGATCATATAGGACTGGACCTAGATGGAAATGAATTTCTTATAATATCCATTAAATAAAGAAATTCATTTCGATATACTAGATGGTCATATATTGATTGATCTGAATCCTGAGTGTACTACCAATTCCTGCATGTCACGCTATGTCATTTGATTTATGATAAACACTAAAAAGTGTACATTTATTAAAAAGGATAATTTATCATTTTACACTTATAGCTTAATTAATCCTCGTAATTTAGCATGTTTGTGTAATAATATATAAATTTGTGTTTTATCTATTTTTATTGTGATTTTTACTTTGTGTGTAGGCACAAGTTTGAAACATCGATAAATCAGGGTAGTTTGCACCAGTGACGTCTTACGCAACCTTCAGTATTTTGGCCATAAAATTCTTATACGATGCCCAAATGAGATGATTCAAGTCGGCGATTAAAGAGGACTCAATTATGTATCAACTTGTAGTTTAGAGAAAAAGCTAAATCGGCCGTCTGGATGATCAAAATAATGTTTGAAGTCAAAATAATGTACTTCACAGTACCTGTGACTGTTTGCATAGTCTGCAGTATTTGGGGCATAACCTTTGACTCAAATATTGGAAAGAGGTGATTCAAGTTCAAATTAAAGATGCTTTAAATATCTACAAACTTGAAGTTGGGAGAAAAAAACTAAATCTATCGTTTTGAAGGCCGAATGCATGGGACAAAGTGACGTATCTGTTGAAATACTCATACCAGTCACCGTATGATGTATTTGCTACACAGATTACCTTGTATTTGTACTTATATTTGTATTTGTATTTGTCAATTGTGGTGTGATTTACTTTCTAGCTTTCAAATTTGGTGTGCATTATTTTAATTTTTCAAATTTGGTGTGCATTAGTTTATTAATTTTTTATTAGCAAAAATTACTAAAATGTCCTTTCGGCTTTCTATAAATTGAGGCCTTTAGCATCTCATTTTTACACCAACACATAATAAAATTCTCTCTTCTTTGTCTAAGTTCTCTAGCTATCTTCTAAGTTTTTTTTTTTTTTTTTTAAGTTTTCTCTATATTTTTCTCTTAAGTAATAAAATTATGGAGTTTTTATTTCAAAGTATATGTGGCTAAGTAATACCTTGCTGGGGTGAAAGAGGTGAAGCTCGAGGACCATCAAAATAAGATGGAAGCTATAAGTATGCTCTGCACTTGCCTCTTTCGATGAACTGATGCACCAGAAAGTAATAGAAGTCTTATGTATAGAGCTTTCACTACCTTGACTTGCAAGTTGTAGTTATTTCCCAACAAGGTAAAATTCTTTTTCTTTCAAGTTTAAACGGATTTTTGATTGTCTGTAGACAATTTTTAAATTGGCACAGTTAATACTTGAGTCTCTAAAACTTGAGGAAAATAAACTGTTTTAATCTGAATTAATTATAGACAATGTTGTTTTTATGTTTTGGCATACTTAATACCTAATCATGGATTAATTATAGACAGAAGTAAAATCATGTTTTGACATAATTAATACCAGATAATAAGAACATAAAACTGTTGGAAAAATAATTATAATTTATATTTTCAAAGAATTGAAGTAATTTACAGTTCCAAGAATAGATCCCCGAAACTCCAGTAAGTTCTTTTAAATTGTTGAATTTTATTTCATTTTAAAGTGTTCAACTTATTTCTTACAACTTCATCTTTCCCTTAAATTCTTCTCTTTTATTTCTTCTTTTCATCCTCCTTTATCCTTCTTATCTTTCTAGTTTTACTTTATTAAATCTCTTCTCTGTGGATGAACCCCGAACTTATTGAGATATTATTACTTCGACACTCTTATACTTGAAAGTAAAGTACCATTTTGTGAGTGTGTGAAGTTTTTGGCGCCGTTGCCGGGAAACTATTATTTATTAAATAAAATATTCTTTTTTTATTTTTTTTTTCTTTTTAATAAATCTCACAAAATACCGAGTCATCCTGCCTTCATTAAATGAGAAGTGTGATAAGACTTTACCTTGGATCTATATCATATAGAGAAGACTTGGGTTTAACTCTTAGAAGTTAGAGAATACGAAAAGAACGATTGAGAAGACTTTCATTAACTGCAGAGAACATTTTAGACAATCTACCATAAATTCTGTTGAGAACTTAATCCGTGACTTTGACCGAACTATAAGAGAACTTGAAATGAGATTTGCAATGATAACAAGGAGAGCAGGCTTTTAAAAGAACAAAAAAAAAAAAAAAAAAAAAAAAAAAAAATTATTTCCTGCACTTTATTTTCTTGCAATTCGGACGGTTTTACAATTTCTGCAATTTACTTTTTGTAATTTATTTTCTTACAATTTACTTTCTACAATTTATTTTCTTACAATTTTTCTTGTAATTTTTTAGCTTTATAAATTTACTATATATAATAGTTTAATATCTGTATATTTTATGTTATTTGTTTTACTTTTTTTATTTTATTTTTGCATCTCAATTTTTCCTCTTTGTTTGTTTATTCCCTTCTTTTGCATTTATGTAAATCCCAAGGTGTACTGCTTGATCCTAAAAGAATCTTGAACCCAGAAGACATAGACGTCCCACTTATAAAGAAACCGTGTTGTACTTGATTCTTCAAGGTCATAGGAGACATAAAGCTCAATTAAAATGGATTTTGCATCGTGCCAGAGAACATTTTCCACCATCTCCATATAGAGATGCTGTCATAAATGATGCTGAGAACCTAATTCGAGAAATTGAAAAAATTGAACGACAAATTCAATTGGAATCAGCATTAACAAGAATGAGAGGACGTTTTTAGGATTCGTGCACTTTATCTGTGTTTCTTTTGTCATTTTTTTGTAAGTATTTATTTTCCATTTTGTTGTTTCTGCATTTGTTTAGTATTACTAATTTCATTTTTAGTATTTTTGCATTGCACGTTTAAATTTTATCATATATAGTTTGCATTTAGGTTGCATGATGCATTGATCTCGATCATCTGGTAGTAGATTGATAAGATAAACTTTACCTTTTTCACTTCTTAGCAGCATGGCTGAATGCAGACTCCAAAATCCAGACAACTGAGATGAGAATCATGTTGACCAGGAAGATCGTGTATCACAGCCATGGAGATCCTAACCATCCAAGGACACTTGGAGATTATATGAATCCCACCAGGACAGGATCACCATCTTGCATAGTCTTTCCTGCAGATGCATCACATTTCAACTTCAAGCCAGGTGTTATCCAGCTTCTTCTAACTTTCTACGGTCTTGAATCAGAGAATCCTTACCAATATTTACGAGAGTTTGAAGAGATATGTAACACTTGCACTGATCAAAAATTGTAGCATGAACATAATTCGGCTTCTTAAGTTTTTCCCATTTTCTTTAAAAGACAAGCTAAAATTTGGTTACAAAACTTAAGGTCGGGATCCATTAGAACTTGGGATGATTTGTAAGAACAATTTCTTAAAAAAATTCTTCCCACCCCATGGGACTAATTCTTTTAAAGAAGAATCACCACTTTCACACAAGAGTCGGGGTAAACACTTTACCAATGTTGGGAAAGATTTAAAAAAATGTTAAACATTTGCCCACACCACGGGTTTCAAACATAGAGGTTGGTTTCTACTTCTATGAGGGATTAACACCCAAGAGTAGATAAGTAGTGAAAATGATGTGTAATGGTGAATTTAGGGACAAAAGTCCCGAAGATACACTGGACTACTTAGAACACATAACTGAGAATGCACAACACTGGGACACAGTTGACACTTATGAATCACCTGTTAAACCACAAGCATCTAGTATAGGCATTTTTAACCTTAAGGAAGACCATGACCTTTCTGCTAAATATGCATCTCTAGCTAGAAAAGTTGAGGCACTAGAAATGAAAAAGACCAAACATGTTGAATCAATTCAAGAAATTACATGTCATATTTGAAATTCTAATGAACATGTTACACAAAATTGCCAAACTCTGCCAGCTTTGCAAGACTGTCTTCAAGACCAGGTTAGTGCCATAAATATTTTCAAACGACCAAACCCAAATTCATATTCCCAAACCTATAATTCTGGCTGGAGAAACCACCCAAATTTCAGTTGGAGGAATGAAAACCAAGCACAACCTCCACAACAGCATTACCAACATTCCCAGAATTATGTTCCATATGTTCCACCATTTATGAGAAACTTTGAAGATACCATGCATGCATTCATTGAGAAATAAGAAGCCATTAATAACCAAACTATGCAAACATTGAATGATTTGAAAGATACGTTTGCTAAGTTCACATCTTCTTTAGCCACACAACCAAACCCCAAAATTTTTCAAAACATCCAAAGTACATCTGGTAATCAACACATAGACCAAGTCAAGTCAGTCATCACTCTTTGTAGTGGTAAGATCGTCGAAAAACCCATTCTTGATCCTCATGGAGTTGAGGTAACTTCAGAGATTAAGGAAGGGTTGGTGAACCTTTACCTACTACCGAGACTAATGACTTGTCACATTCACCACCATTTCCTCATGCATTAAAAAAGATAAAGGAATTAGACCATTCCTCATAAATATATGAAATATTCAAACATGTGAAAGTCCATATTCCTTTGGTAGATGCCATCAAGAAGATTCCATTATATGCCAAATTCCTGATATACTTGTGCACCATCAAGCAAAAACATCAGGTAAGTAAGAAAGTCTTTTTGGCTGAACAGGTAAGTTCCATTCTTTCTACTCAAAATACTTTTAAATATAAAGACCCTGGTTGTCCTATAATTTCTTGTATTGTTAGGTATAATAAAATTGATCATGCTTTACTTGATTTGGAGCTAGTGTAAACTTGCTCCCATTTTCAATTTACCAACAACTTAATCTTGGTGAGTTAAAATCAACTTCAAGAACTCTTTTACTTGCCGATAGATCAGTTAAGGTACCGAAAGGAATTGTGGAAGATGTTTTGCTTCAAGTTGATAAATTCATATATCATGTGGATTTGATTGTCTTAGAAACATAACATATCATAAATAATTACAATCCAATCCATGTAATTCTTGGTTGTCCATTTTTAGCAACTACTAACGCTTTGATTAATTGCAGGAATGAAATCATGAACTTGTCCTTCGGAAACATGACTTTGGAACTAAATATTTTTAACATGTGTAGACAACCATATGACAAGGACAATGAAATTGAGCACTTGGAACTTATTGAACCAATTTTGGAAGAACACATTCAGGGGAGTTTATCTGACTCTATGGATATTTGTTCAGCCACTTTACTTGAACTTGATAATAAATTGGATTTTGGTAATACTAATGATTCTTCTTTACTTTATTCTGCACAGGTACTTGAAGACGATGGAGATGAACAAAGCTTTGAGGAATTGGAACAATTGAAGAAGAGAAATAAGAGGAAGCACCCAAAACAGAATTAAAGATTTTGCCAAAAGATTAAAGTACGCATTCCTTAGAGATGAACAAACTTACCCAGTGGTAATTTCTTCTTCCCTAACAAGCAATCAAGAAGGTAAGTTGCTTAAAGTTTTGAGAAATCATAAACTAACAATTGGATGGACCTTAAAATATATAAAAGGCATTAATCCTCTAATCTGCACACACATAATACACTTAGAAGATAATGCCAGGACATATCGTCAACCCCAAAGAAGATTAAACCCTCGCATGAAAGAAGTGGTTAAAACAGAAGTCCTTAAACTTATTGATGTAGGTATTATCTACCCTATCTCTGATAGCAAGTGGGTAAGTCCTACAAAAGTTGTACCTAAAAAGCCTGGAATAACTGTTGTCAAAAATGATAAAGGAGAGTCAATTCCAACACGAATCACATCTAGTTGGCGTATGTGCATTGATTATAGAAAACTAAATGATGCCACTAGAAAAGATCATTTTCCTTTACCATTTCTTGACCAAATTTTAGAAAGAGTAGCAGGACATCCTTATTATTGCTTTCTTGATGGTTACTCAGGTTACTATCAAATTCACATAGCTTTAGAAGACCAGGAAAAGACCATATTCACGTGTCCCTTTGGTACATTTGTATTTAGGAAAATGCCTTTTGAACTTTGTAATGCACCATCAACATTCCAACGATGCATGTTAAGAATATTTAGTGACATGGTTGAACATTGTATGAAGGTCTTTTATGGATGATTTAACTATTTTTGGGAATTCATTTGATAATTGCTTGAATAATTTGGAAAATATTTTGAGAAGATGTGTTGAAAAATGACTTGTGTTAAACTGGGAAAAATGTCATTTCATGACTAATTCAGGAATTTTTTTTGGACATGTTGTATCATCATAAGGTATTGAGGTTGACAGGGCAAAAATAAAGGTTATCTCTAAATTACCACCACCGAAAACAGTCAGGGAAGTTCGATCTTTTCCTGGACATGCAGGATTTTATAGGAGGTTCATTAAAAACTTTAGTACCATATCCAGACCATTATGTAACCTCCTATTAAAGGATGCAACATTTGAATGGACAGAAGATTGTCAGAAATCATTTGAAAATATTATTAATCTTTTAACTTCTGCTCCTATCATGCAATCATCTCATTTAGAACTTTGAACAACGCACAAATGAATTATACCACCACAGAAAAAGAATTACTTGCTGTAATATTTGCATTTGACAAATTTCGGTCATATTTAATTAGTTCATCAACCATTGTTTACTCTAATCATGCTGCTAATAGATATTTGATGTATAAACAGGATGCAACACCGAGATTATTGCGATGGATTTTGTTGCTTCAAGAATTCAATCTCACAATCAAATACAAGAAAAGAGCAGAGAATGTAGTTACAGATCATTTATCGAGACTCGCAAATGAGTCATCCATTGACACAACTCCTATCAATGACTCTTTTCTTGATGATTTTTTATTTTACATAAATACAATGTCTTGGTACGCTAATATTGTCAATTTTATTGTAACAGGAAAAATGCCCCCAGACTAGAGCAGTCAAGACAAAAAGAAATTTTTGAACGAAGTCAAGAAATTCTATTGGGACGATCCGTACCTGTTCAAGTATTGCCCTGATCAGATTGTTCGACGATGCATACTAGACAATGAGGTAAGTAGTGTTATTAAGTTTTGTCACTCAGAAACATATGGAGGTCTTTTCTCATAAAAGAAAACAGCTACAAAAATCTTACAGTGTGGATTTTATTGGCCCACTTTATTTAAAGATACACATGTATTCTGTAAAACTTGTGAAAATTATCAAAAGTTGGATCCGTTTCTAAAAAACACATGATGTCTTTAAATCTCATCATTGTCATCGAGATATTTGATTGTGGGGAATAGATTTCATGGGCTCATTTCCACCGTCATTTGAATTTTTATACATTTTAGTTGCAGTTGATTATGTCTCAAAATGGGTTGAGGCGAATCCTTGTCGACAAAATGATCACAAAATCGTGATTAAATTTTTAAAGGAAAATATTTTAAGTCGATTTGGAATCCCTCGGGCCATTATAAGTGATGGAGGTAAACATTTTTGTAATAGGCCATTTGACTCATTGATGAAAGAATATGGAATTACACATAAAGTTTCTACCTCTTATCACTCTCAGATAAATGGTCAAGCTGAACTAGCAAATAAAGAAATTAAATAAATTTTGGAAAAAATGGTTAACCTAAATTGCAAAGATTGGTCTCTTCGACTGACTGATACACTTTGGGCATACCGAACTGCTTTCAAAACATCTTTGGGAATGTCTTCATATCGTCTAGTTTATGGAAAACCTTGTCATTTGCCTGTAGAACTTGAGCATAAGGCATATTGGGCTATTAAAGCCTTTAATTCAAATCTTGAAAATGCCAGTCATGAACGTAAACTGCAATTAAACGAACTTGAAGAGTTAAGGAATGATTCATATTAAAATGCGAAAATTCTTAAAGCAAAAATTAATAATTTGAATTTCACGAAAAACATTTGAAATTTGTCAAAAAGTTTTGCTTTATAATTCTCGCCTTCATTTATTTCCTGGAAATTTGAAATCCAAATGGAATGGCCCATTTATTGTGAAGCACGTTTACCCATATGGAGCTGTTGACATTGAAAATCCTAGGGATGATGATGTATTTAAAGTAAATGGACAACGACTGAAACCATTTTTGGATTGTTCAAATTTTCAAGAATCTTTCTTCCTTTCAGACCCAAGGTATTGTGATTGATACATTTTATTTTGTCATTATTTTATTTTTGTCTAATTTGCTTTTTGTTTTGCATCTTTATTTTTCTTTTGTGTCATAGTCTTGCACCACGGTTAAATGGCGGATAACAGTACTCCGTGACTCAAAGTCGGTCCTTTCAGTTACTTACAATTACTGATACCCCAAAAAATAAGGCATGGAAGAAATTCACGCAAAACTTCATAAACATTTTCCTTCTCTCACACTGAATGCTCTTACAAAGATTTACAAAATGAGCGCCGAAAGAATGAGATTGTTGATGATTCATGGGATTCCTGATGATGTTCGTTAGATAATTGAAGCAAGAGTTCGTTTATCATGTGAGTCGGCTGACTCGTATATCACTTACATGTCTGGTTTAGGGAAAAGCACCTACACTCGAAAGCAGTGAGCTAAACAGCTAGGTGTCTGTAACAAATGTGCACAAATGACATGCAACACTCATTGTCATTCTTTGGGAATGGTGTCTGGTAATCGCGAAGATAAAATACAATTCATCAGGGATGGCATGAGTAAGGAGATATTGTATGACATATCATCGTCTCTTGAGATGCATCCTAGTGGATATGTACATATTACAATTCACAAATTACATAGACAAATCTAAAAATAGCAACAACAATACAGTCTTGGGAATCTGACTCAAAACGATCATGTTTGCCAATTTTTAAGAAAATTGGATAGGGAACATATCATCGACCCATATAGGGCATTTAAGCCGTTACTGGACGTAAAACTAGAGGAAGATGTAAGCTACAATCACAACTACTTGTACATATTATTTCAATTTACAGTTGTGTTTGCCTTTATTTTCAAATAAAATTTTGATTTGCTCAATTTGGTTTTTCAATTTTCTTTCTGACAGTATCCAATCTTTTTGATTTTTTCATGATCTATTTGTTGTTCATCTGACTGATTACTTGATTATTATTTTACAGATACTATTGCATTATTACTTACCCTTATTCAAGTCCATAAATACAGATCATAATTTCTCTCTCCAATTCATCCAGATAAGAAAGTCCAACAACAGCGGAAACATCAAGTTGACGAATCACTAACATCTTGTATATTTTATGGATCTAATTCTGGAAACGACCCAAATTGTTGAGGCCGCAAAAGAATTAGGAATGGTGATAGCGCAAAGAAAGATACACTTAGTATATGGAGGTGGTGACCTTGGACAGATGGGAGTTGTTTCAAAAGCTTTGCAAGATGGATGGAGTCAAGTTTTAGGGATCATTTCACAAACTTTGGCAGATGAAAGCATCATCTGAAAAATAAATGGAAAAATGTACATTATCTCAGGTATGTCTGAAATAATTACAGAAATGATTAATCATGCTGACGTTTTTATCTCTTTACCAGGTGGGCTAGGTACCTTGGAAGAAATATTCACAGTTATGTCATGGGCAAATTTGTACATTTACCGAAACCCATTGAATTATTAAATGTGAATCAATTTTTTGATTTTTTTTTTGAGGTTGCTAATATACTTGGGTTTCTTTCGAAATCAGCAAAAGATATCGTACTCACTGCAAGAAAACCTGATGAGTTAATTGACCAACTGTTGGCCTATGAACCAGGAATTGACCCACTTCTTTCCAAGTTGGACTAATTAGATAATGATCGTAGCAAGAAGCGTAGATTGGACTTGAACCTAAACTGTAATGTTTCTTTCTATTTTCCTTAGCATATTGTACATTCCATCATACCGCTCGGGTGAAGTCTTTTGAACTCTGCCTTTTCTTATTTAAACATTGGGGACAATGTCTCGTTTTGGTCAGGGGGATGGATAGTTGAGTTAAAAAAAATTAGGACTAACCATGTGGAATTGTTCTTCAAAGATGGCAGTGTAAGGAATTTTCCGCTCTTGAGGCACATCTTTCTAATTCGTAACTAGATATTTTTTTTGTTTATTTTTTTTTTTGAATTACTCAAATTTGTGAATTCTCCGTAATATTGATTTAATTTAATTCATATATACTCATTTGACAGGTATTATCTATATGATCACGAGTTGTAAGTGAAAATTTTGTAATATTCAGTGCTCTAGTTTGTTGAAGGTAGCACCTAAAGGCAATGGTAATTTATCTCTAAAAAAAAGAGTTAACCACGCTTTACTTAGTAATCGGGCCTCCTGCCTTAGAAAGCATAGAGTGTTCGCGTCAAACGGTAAAGCCGGAGTTAGTTTCTTTAAAAAAAATTAGAATAAGTTTAATTTCGTAGCCTCTTTAACTCAAGTAATTAAGTCTGTATGACTGGTCTGAGAGTCATTGACCTAAAGCTCACTATATGGGTTAAGGAGAAAGCTTAAGGGAATCAAACATGAACTTCTGAGAGCTAAGCAATTAAGTACGTAGGGGTGTTTTAACACCTAGTACCCTAAGGCCAACTGTTTTGAGAGTTACTGACCTAAAGCTCGTTACACAGATCAAAGATGTATTATCTTGCTTTTAAAAAAAATTAAGAGTTGTGTATATAAATAACCATTTCCAAAAATGGTGTGAACTTTGATAAAACTTTAGGACAAAAATATTACTTATTTTCAATGAGAACTGTGAACATTCTGGGCACAATAAATTGATTAATACCTTATTTCATGTGTTTATAGAAAATGATAAAAACTGTAGGAGAATTTACTTATTCGGTAGTTTAGAAATAAAGACAACAATTTATAACTTGGATAAGAATGTGTTTGTAAATATTTCGCTTTAATTACTATGAACTAGTAATAAGCTGGTTGTGGATGTGATTAATACTAAAAAATGTACATTTATTAAAAAGATAATTTATCATTTTACACTTATAGTTTAATTAATCCTCGTGATTTAGTATGTTTGTGTAATAATATTTAAATTTGTGTTTTATCTATTTTTATTGTGATTTAGTATTTTTGTGTAATAATATTTAAATTTGTGTTTTATCTATTTTTATTGTGATTTTTACTTTTTGTGTAGGCACGAGTTTGAAACATCGACAAATCAGGGTAGTTTGCACCAATGACGTCTTACGCAACCTTCAGTATTTTGGCCATAAAATTCTTATATGATGCCCAAATGAGGTGATTCAAGTTGCAGATTAAAGATGACTCAATTATGCACCAACTTGTAGTTCAGAGCAAAAGCTAAATCGGCCGTCTAGATGATCAAAATAATTTTTGAAGTCAAAACAATGTACTTCACAGTATCAGTGACTGTTTGCATAGTCTGCGGTATTTGAGGCATAACCTTTGACACAAATATCAGAGGTGATTGAAGTTCCAGATTAAAAATGATTCAAATATCTACAAACTTATGGTTTGGAGAAAAAGTTAAATCTATCGTTTTGAAGGCCGAATACATGGGATAAAGTGACGTATCTGCTGAAATACTCATATCAATCACCGTATAATGTATTTGCTACACAAATTACAAAACACTTGAAACACACAACACACCACACAAAATTAAAACGATTACTTAATGAAGACAAACAACACTTCGAAATAAAATAAAATACACGGCGGGGGTCAAACAATTAATGCATGTTTACAGTTCAGGCATGTTTGGGTTCTGCACAACGAGCAGCGACTTCCGCAGCGGGTCCGCCCACAAGTGTACCAACGGCGAAGGCTGGAGTCCCGGTGACTGAGTTGACGGTGGTAGCAACCTGGCCCACAGTGCCCAGAGCAGAGGTAACAGTGGTGGCAGTGCTTAGCGCCCCAGCAACATTGCCGACGATTCCAGCAACCTGACACAACCCACCCACCGCACTAAACAGATGACCCACAACCATTTTTTTTTTTTTTTTGGATGCTGCTGGAGTTTTCCTCTTGATGATATGTTGATGTTTCGCAGATAAAAGAAGAATGGATATGTTGTGTATTTAAACAGTGCAGGTTCGGTGGAATGAACCTTCGAGGCATCTCCGTAAGAGTGTTCATGGGTCTGGTCGTGTTCGAGTTATTTTTTTACGATCCGATCCGGTCAGTGGCGGAGCCACTTCAGGCCCAGTGGGGGCAGTTGCCCCCACTGGGCCCACTAGTTTTTTTTTTTTTTTTTAAATTATATATATATATATATATATATTAATATTAGAAAATATAAATAATTAAACAACACTCATAAATACATTATTTTTTAATTTTTTGAGTTGTATTTTTTTAATATAATATGTAGGTCCAAGCCCAAATTAATTAAAAAAATTCCAATACATTTTTATATCAATATTATTTCTTAAACATATCTAAAATAATTATATTTAATTTAAATGTGTATAGTTAATTGGCTATTTTTCATTTTAAATCCACTCATTTATGTGTTTTTCCATTTACAAAAGAATAATGATATGATTACATTTAAATAAAAATAACCATGTTTATATTTTTTTTTTTGGAAAGTTACAAACAACTATGTTTATACTTAGGTTTGGTTATTGATATTCTAATTTATTGATATATTTGTAGTGATTCGTTTACTAAACCACGCCTTATATAGTTGTTATGTATAAAATATTCACATATTAATATAAATATAATTATTTTGTATATATTTTTTGTATATTTATTTTTTATTTATAGTTGTTCAAAGTACAAATGTTGCGTTTTAGCACTAGGCTTTTAATAATTTAATTAAAAAAAGTGGTCAAATCTATAATAAATTAGCGGAAATTTAGTATATAATATACTACATAAACTTAACATACATAATTTTAAAAATAATTCATTACTTAAATTTTTAGGATAAATTGGTATTTTTAGAAATTATGGATAAAAATATAATTCTGAAAATTTTGGGTTAATTTATAAGTTTAGAAACTAATGGCTATTTCATAATTTTCAAAAGTATAGGGATCATCTTGTAATTTCAAAAAATATGTATGAATTCATTATATATTATTTTGGTAAGAAATTTTTTTTGCCCCCACTGACTGAAATTTCTGGATACGCCACTGGATCTGGTCGGGTCAATTGAGAGAGAAATCCGAACCCGACGATAAGGTAAATCCGAGCGGATTGGGTCGGCGGATCGAAATTTTTTTTCCCATTTTTTAAAAATATTTATTATTTTGAGATATAAATACTAGTTATTTTATGTCCCAAAAAATATTATACATATAAACTATAAAGTTCGAGACAAAAAAAATAGTAAACAAACAAAATAATAACTAAAAATTTTAAAAAAAAAATAACAAAAAATTAAATAAATAATGCATTTTTGGGTCGGGTCTGATTTGAAAGACAAACTCGTGACTCGACTTGATCCTTGCGGGTCGGGTCCGGTCAACACGAAAATGCTTAATTTTTTTTACAACCCATTAGGGTCGGGTCGGATTATGTCGGGTAGCGGGTCAATTCGAATTTTTTAATACCCTTACTTCGTATGGTAGATGTTGTTAAGCAACTTTCCAGCTGCATGGTCTAGATTGAATGCATGTGAGTTGCTCACAAAATCAGCACCAAACCAAAAGAAGAATTGAAAATGCATGCATAAAACAAATGAACTTTGGGTGGATTTTTATTTGTGTTGAAAAATCTGCCATATAGCTTGGCAAGATGCAGAAGAATTCCAGCCATTGTCCCACCTTTAGCTATAAATAGAGGCAGGCCCACAAGAGATGTGATGGAATGAAGCTTCGGGGCATCTAATAATAATGAAGAAAAAAAGGATGATGGCAATACGTTGAACCATTCATTTATTAATTAATTGCATTGCAGCAGGCCACTTGCAATTCTTTTTTGCAATCAGCGAAACATAGTGCCGTGCGTGTGCGTGTGCGTGCAGGCAAGGTTGGATCCTCGTAGGGAGATGGAATTGGGCGAAATTTTGGAAGGACCTGGAGGACTCTGTCAACGCTTTTCTTTGAATGCAGTTGCATTATTGTTATTTGCAGGGAAATTTATGGAAATTATTTGTTAAAATTTTAAAAAATGACAACGATCTGATTAATATTTTATTTTAATAATCAAATAACTTATCTTAAAGATTAAATTTTTTCTAAATTTATATATAATACACAATTCTCTTCCATTCATTCAAAACAATTCATTTCATGTTAGGATTGACTGAAAATCTCAAATCACGATCAGGATCTAATCCAATTTGGTCAAGGATTCATGATGATTTTTTATCCCGGATGAAAACTTCTATCGGAATTCAGGACGATACGTTATCCCAAATAAAAAATTGGTCTAGAATTTGAGATAAATTTTTTATCCCGAATTCTAGCCAAAAAGTCCTCAATCATGACTGAGATTCGGGATCCCGCACCATTTAGTTCGAGATTCAGGATGATTTTTCTTCCCAATTCAAAATACCGACCGAGATTCAGGAAGATTTATTTATCTCGGATAGTAATCAGGACGAAACGGAATGAGACTCGGTCTGGACAAGACATCCCGACTACCATCTTTATTTAATACTCTCTATTTTTCTTATAATCTCTGCCGCATTCATCAAATATCATTATCTATTATTGAAGATGATATGATCTAAGGTGGCCAAATTGGGCTTCTTTCATATGCCAAACTTAGACCATTCACAAGAGAAAATAGATTCAGTCTTCATGCACTTAATTGAGGTTACGGAAGATGAGCCTAACCCAATGAATCTAAATTCTCGGTTTGCATCAGCAATGGCGGTGGGATATGCGCAGTGTTTATATTTTAACCATAACTTTCTCATCCAATGTCCGATTTGGGTGATTCGAGTTGCATTGGAAAGAGAACTCGTGGATATACAACTTTTTAGTTTATATCAAAGACAAATTCAGACTCATTCTTAGTAAAAATGAAGTCTTAATTATCCATACAGCTTTAGGTTATAGGTTTTTAATTTTATGTTATGCTTAAGTGATGGGCTGAACTCTAATATTATTTTAAAAGCTTATTTAGTTTAGTAATTCTATTTGGATTCAGTTTGGGAATTCTATTTGATTTTAGTTTAGGAATTCTACTTGGGTTTAGTTTAGGATTTCATGATTTGAGGAGGATCATGATTTGCTTTGTATTTAAACAAACTTTCATTATGTAATCAAGATAATACAAAATTTTGAATAAACAATAGTCGTTGGCTTTTAACACCAAAGTGTGTGTGAGAGTGAATTCTCTCTTGGTTATTGATTGAACTCTTATCAAAACTTATCAAATGAGGTTGATGTCATTTGTTGCGTTCGAATAATTAGGGGTTCGTGAGGTTCTGTTCTTCACGGGTTTCTAATCTTTTATGTTTGGCGTTATTTAGCATGAGATTCTAATATCGTATGGATTTTGCAAGCTTTGTTCTTACAAAGTTTGCCTCAGTTGGTATTGACTCAATGAAGCACACGGTTCGGTTGCGATTGTAAATTGCAACCGAATCAACTGAACCATAACCAAACCGCAGACCTGTAATTCGGTTCGGACTTTGACCTAAACAGAAACTGAACCGCAGACCAACAGTTCGATCTGAGGCTGAACCGTCAACCGAACCGTTAACCAGTCCTAATCGGTGGTTCGGTACGGTTAACGGTTCAATCGAAAAAATAATTAAAAATAATTAAAAAATAATAATTAAAAAATAATTAAAAAAATAATTAAAAAAAATAAAGATTTATGTAATTATACATTGAAGTATTGATACAAATGTATTGAAAACTTAATTTGTAACATTAAATGATTATTGGTATGAAACAAAGAGCTTACACTTAATTTTATTAAGCTGCCTACGTAACATCTTCGGGTGTAGATGACCATTGCTTACACACGCGTAGAACGCAAGCGCACGTATCGTTCAAGTAGTATAAAAAGTATCAATCCCACGAGGACTTAATACCTAAGCTATTAATTTTATGAAGTCAAGTAATTACTAATATCTAACAGGTTGTTTGATTGATTTGAAATTGTAGGGAACGCCTTCCCTCGCGCAACGGAAGCGGTTAGGCTCACGGACCGAACTTGAAAAAATTTTCTGCTCTCCTTTCGCTTAGCTGAACCACACCAGTGAGTTCACTGATGTTTTGCTTCTGTTTTGGACAATATTTGAGCCCTGAAATACCCCTCAAACAGTCCCTGAACAGCCCTTTGAACTGCAGTGTGATTTGTCTTCATATGAGCATGCACAGCCTTGTGGCTGTTCGGCTCCCATGCGTTCACTTTGATTAACCACGTATGTATGTTGCTCACAAGACTGAGCCATATGATATTGCGCATATAATATGCAATTAAGGGCTTGCAGACTTTGAAAAGAGAATTAATAAATGTCATGCTCATATATTATTAATTCATGCATGCGCCACTAATAAATAATTTAATCCCACTAACGACAATTAACCTGATGAATATAATATGCGCAACACATATGAATAAAACGCATTCATATGAATATAATATGCGCACATTATATAAGGTTTTCAATTTGATGATGATGTGCGCATAATCACAATCAGCCATAGACAATTATGCGCACACTTAGCAGCTCCATTGATGCGTTGGTTCACCTCTCATGCGTGTGATTCACACAATATAGATGACCATCTGCGCATTATCTTCTTGCAACAATCTATCTTTGTCGTGAACCATGTAAAGATATTTGGATCCACCTTTCGATCTTCCGAGCTATGTCTCGTTACCAACGGAGGGTAGTGTGGGCTACACTCACAGATTAATCTCTAAACGGTTTAGAGATTAAGATCACACACCGAAATAATTTCAGGTTCTTCAATCCACTTTCTCAACTCTTGAGAGCTTGAAGAAGAGATGAAGGCTATGGTTTTTTTAAAGACTTTTTTTTTTTGAAAAATTAAATCATAATTTTTCTTTTATACTTGTGGGTAATTTGTTTCATAAAACAAATCAACCACTAGTCTCCCATCTATATGAAATTCAGCCAAGGGGTAGGAATCCATGTTTGATTTTGCTTCCAAAATAAACAAATCCTATTCCTTATCACATAAGGAATCCTACCATGGTGATGATTTTGTTTCCAAAATAATTCTTAGCCTTATTAAATTATATCATATATAATTTAATGTTCTAATTTTAATAATTATCATATAATTATTAATACCTTATATTAACTTTTAATATAAAGTCTCAAGTGTGATGTATTTAATATTATTAATCATATTAATAATATTTATTCTTTGTGAGTATATAATTGGACTGTCCAATTATATAAATTCCGCTAAAGTATATCGAGCTAGCACGAGGACCAAATGGACCTACGGTTCCGAGCTCCAATAATCTCGAAATATTAATTAAGCTTTTAATTAAATATTCCGAATTATTAACTTCGAATTATTCCACTAAAAATCCGAAGTTGCACTCTCATTGCCGTAGATGAAATATTAATCTGAACCAAGTCGGTGTCCACCGATATAGTCATTGCATACGAATTGATCTTTCACGAATATCTCGTAATTAGAGTCGGGTCATAATGTCCGTTATACCCTTCTAATTATTTTTACCTTAAGTACCATTGATTCTCTAATGAACGATTTATTCATAACTGTTATGAATATTAATCTTTCTATTCGTAACAGTAAGACTCGAGCGCTCAAATCGTTCAAGTACCGAATCAACCATCAAGAGAGATACTCATCTACTTCTCGTAAGAAGGAGTTAATTTCATGTCTATGTAAGACGTTCCCAGGTACATAAGAAATTGTGCCCCCAAAGTACGTAGTTATTGGTTGGGATTGCTACACCAACTTCACCTTTGTAAATCAAAGGACACAACCCGCCATGCAGGAGTTCGTAGTACACTCAGGATTAAGATCAATCCATATATGACCATCAAGTAGATCGAAATGACTTTATTTGTTTAACAGATATTATAAGAATGTCATTTTTATCTAGGTCCAGTCCTATATGATCACATCATACAAGGTGCCTCCATTCTCATGTCTCTACATGGACGATCCGGATTAAGATAGTCATCCAAATATAGAATAGACCGCAGCTATAGATAAACCACAAACAAAATACCCGGTTGTTTGCTCTCTATGGAATATTTAAGATTACTAACTTCGGACTTAAATCCTCTGGTGCATGACACTCATACACCAAGTCTGAAGGTACATAAATAATCTACGATATTTATGAAGATATATAACATGCAATATTAAACAAACAATTTGATAAATAAATCATGCATCTTTTTATTTCTAAACACATGAAACCGTTTACATCACATGTAGCTCTATGGCATACATCCCAACAGAAATGGTGACGATTCTAAATTTAAAAACAAGTAAATAAAATTGTTCGAAAGTAGGTTTAAGAAAATTCAATATTAAAAACTATTTAGGGTTGTGATTTCTTCCAATATTATTTAAAGATGAAGTGGTTATTTTATAGTTGGGTAAAATATTGATTTATTAACCTGGAACACTAAATTATGTAAAAGTCTATTCCGATGGTCAACTACAAATATCCAGTATAACCCAATTGAACCATATGTCTATGTCAACCAAATTACATGGATTCATTAAGATTAAGCTCCAATTATGACTACCCCCGCCATACATGTATATTCCTATCATGTAAGGAAATCTATTAAAGGGTTATCAATCCTTAAGGAAGATCGTGGGCTATTGAGTCTAATGTCTTAAACTTAAAATCCATATGTCTAGTTCATTTTAAGTTTACTAGTTCAATTTTATTAATGGCCAGTTAAGAAAAAACATTAAGAATAAGACTCAATAAATAAATCTTTATATTACCCAAACTATAATTTAACCCCTTATAACCGGTGATATTGGAATTCATCACAACCCCAGGTATCTAACTTAGTTACGACACATAACTAGGGCTAGTAAGAACTTGAAAGTAAAAGACATAAAGTAAAAATGCTGAAAAGGAATTACGGTAAAGTCAAAGCTGAAAAGTAAATTGCAATAAAATAAAATGCTAAGGCAAAAGGAATTATTTTTACTACTACTAATTTAGATATCTCCAATAATATAATATATAAACTTGTGATAACATTACCAACCAGCCATATAGGCGGTAACCTGATTAAGTCAAATTAAATCCAACCAGCCATTAAGGCGGTAAAAAGATTTGTCCATGAACCTGCCATATAGGCGGTAAGAAAGTTAATTACCAACCGACCAATCTGGCGGTATCATTGATTAGTCAGGTTTAAACCATATTAAAATGAATTACCAACCGACCAATATAGCGGTATCCTTTTTAAGTCAAATTTTAATTAGTGAATATATTATATTTAAGGGAGATTAATCTAAATAGCAATAGTAAAAGAATTAACTTTCACCCTAGCAGGGGGAAGTTACCTCCTCATGGTAAATAGTAAAAACTGTAAAAATAAAGAAAGTAAATTACTATTATTACAAAATGTAATTAAAATTAATTACAAAACTTAAATTTAAAGAAACTAGAGAGAGAACTCCCTATTTACATCAAAGAAATGAGAGAGAATGGTACTTCTGAAACTGAAACATCGAGCTGAATTTATAGGCCTCGGTGGGCTCTGGGCGTCGCGACGCCAAGGTCTTTGGCGTCGCTACGCCAACTTCTTTTAGTCGTGGCATGCTGAGGTGATTACCCGTGGCGATTCCGGATAAGGTGATAAGGTGACACGTGGCAAGGTGGTTGGAGCTCAATTATTGTGACAAGTGGCGGCTCGTGATTGGCTGATTCAGATTCTTATCTGCCACGTGTCAGATAAGGATAAGTTAGTCAATAATTGATGCTGACGTGGCGACACGTGGCAATTTGACTGTCGGCACTATAGAATTGCGACACGTGGCACGCTGTGATTGGTTGATGATGATGTGGCAGTCACGTGGTACTTTGACTTGGTCAACAAGTGATATGGATGATGACGTGGCAATGATGTGGAGTGACACGTGGCAACACGTGGCGATGGTGACTGTCGGCACCATAGGATGATGACACGTGGCACGGCGCACGTTAGCAAAGTCAAATTTTCTCAGATTCTAATTTATGTACCCGGCGCACGTTAGCACTGTTCGGCGCATGTTAGTCGTCGCGACGCGGAAAATTACCAAAATGTCATTTTCCAATTTTCATTGTTTTGGTCCAAATCACCTCCAGAATGTCCTGAAACTTTATTTATCTACAAAATAACACAAAACACATCAAAATATTCACAAGACTCAAGAAACTATACAAAATATTAGGTTAAATTAGTGGGAAATAGTGATATAATTACCACTCATCACACCCCCAAACCTAACATTCTGCTAGTCCTCGAGCAAAACACACAATAAAATAATAAAATTTAACTAAGCCACTTTCGTAGGGATCACGGTTGCATTTAGCGCATGCAACAAGCCTTTAAACCCTTAGGTGTCCCTAGTGAACGAGTTGTAGTCTCGTGAGGGTTTACAGCAATGATACCCACAAACATTTTATAAAAATAAAAAGGTTGTGAAACTAATGCACACAAATGCAAAAAGACAAGCGAAAAAAGAATAAAGAAGTTAGTGAATAATCAGATGAAACTTCTACTCCAAGTTACTAGTTGTTTTATTTCATTCTAAATTACTGAATAAGTAAATTCTCCGATTATATTTACCATTCTCCATATACACAGCCAACATAATATTAAACAACTCATTTTTGCCCACAACAGTCATAAGTGCAGTTGATAAGAGAGTAATATTTTTTTCATAAAGTTTTATCAAAATTCATATCTTTTTGCAGCAATGGAATAATTTTTCTCATTTTTCTGGTTTTTCTTTGTTTTTTTGATTTTTTTTTATTTATATAAAATATATTCCATCTATGTAACGAGTTTTGGGTCAGTGACTCCCAAACCAGTTGGCTTTAGGGCACCATGTGTTAAGACACTCCTACGGACTTAATTACTCAGACTTCGGATATATATATTTTTGTAGCATCTTTTATCCATGTAGTGAGCTTTGGGCCAGTGACTCCCAAACCAGTTGGTTTTAGGGCACTAGGTGTTAAAACACCCTTACAGACTTAATAACTCGGATCTCATATTTTTTTTTTTACTCCATCACTTTTTGAGATGCTTCATCCAATTAAATTAGAGCACTGAATATTACAAACTTTTCAATTATAACTCATGTCCATATGTTACAATGCATGTTGATAATATCTTCTAACTGAGCATATGAAGATCAATTTTAGTCAGTTTTATGGAGAATTCACAAATTAAATAATTCAAAAGGAAATAAACAAAAATTAACTTGTTCCGAAATAGGTTTGAGATACGTCTCAAGAGTGAAAACTCCTTACTCAGCTATCTCTTACCAATTTCACCTTTTTAGTCAAAATAAAAACACAAAAACGCAAAATATTTTTGTAATTTTTGAAAAAATTTCAATTTTTTTTTATTTTTTGAAAAATTTTGGACTAAAAATTAAAACAACAAACAAACTAAAAACAAGGTACTGATCAACTAATTCCCTCCCCCCAAACCTAAATGAGACATTGTCCCCAATGTCTTCAACAGTAGAAGAAGAGTTTAGAAGATAATACTGGTTGGCTGAAATTCTACATGAAAAGTTAAAGGTTAAGATCCAGATTAACACGACGCCTCTTACCACGATCGTCCTCGGACCAATTTGTCTTTGAAAAGATAGGGTCAACTTGTGGTTCATAGGCTAAGAGTTGGTCTATTAGATCCGGAGCAGTTCTGGCAGTAAAGAGTAGTTCTTTCAAAGGTTTTGACACGAACCCATTTCTTCGGGCATCATCAAGAAACACACAAAGAAAATCATAAAATCCATCAACGTTAAACAGCCCAATTGGTTTCTGGTGAATGTTCAAGTTCGCCCAAGATAGCACTATAAAATTTCCTCCAATGTGCCCAAGCCATCTGGCAAAGCAATAAAAGCATCAGCACGATTAATCATTTCTACCAATCGTTCAGACATACCTGGCACGATCAGTTTCCTCGTTTGATGATCCAATAAGATTTGCCTCTGCCAAGGGTTTTGGGATGATTCCTAAAACGTTACTACCTCATTCCTGTATGGCCTTTGAAACGATCCCCATTAGTCCAAGATTGCATCCGCCATATACTAAGTGCATATTCCTTGCAGCTAAGACTCGACCCAATTCCTGTGAAGCCTCTACGTATTGTGGTTTAGTACCAACACTACTACCGCAAAACACACAGATGTTTTCAACTCGTCTTCTTGAAGTGGCTTCCATGTTTTACTCCGGATGTCTTCAAAAGTGCAATGATGAGTTTAATTTATAACACCTAAAAAAGGTGAGTAAAATAATAGAACTAGTACCTGCCAAATGACAATTATTAGTTTAACAGTAAAATAAATCGTGATAGTCAAAAATGTCTGGATCCTGTCGAAGAAAATAAAAGAAAACAACAAAACAAATACTAATTATTAGGAAAAGACAAAGAGATATAATATGTACAAGAATTTACACCTTGATTGAAGTCTATGCGTCAGGGACAAGCTTCCCATCCACTTTTCTTATAAATTGGCAAACAAGGTCTTTTTGAGTCAGATTCCCAAGACTTAACAGTTGTCTTTCTTTTTGAAATTGTGTATGTAATTTGCGAAAGGCTATGTGAACATATCCACTGGGATGCATCTCAAGAGTCGAAGATATATCATCTAAAGACTCCTTACTCAAGCCATCCCTAATGAATTTAATTTTGTCTTCGCGATTATCAGACACCATTCCTAAAGAACGACAATGAGTATTGCAATTCCAGCGTGCACATTTGTAACAAACACCTATTTGCTTAGCTCTACGTTTCTTTGTATAGGTGCTTCTTCCAAAACCAGGCAGATGTGAAATAAAAGAGTCAGAATACTCACCTGCCAATCAGATTCGTGCTTCAATTACCCATCGAATGTCATTAGGAACACCATGGATTGTTAGTAGTCTCATTCGTTCCAAGCGAGCTTTGTAAACTTTCATCATAGATTTTTGAAGGAGAGAAGGAAATTGCTTGTGAAGATTTGCTAGAGCTTCTTCCATCTTAAAATGAGATCATCTGCAAAAACTAAAAACACAAAATTAAATCACACCAAATCACAATATATACAAAAAATTGCATGGGTTGCCTCCCTGCGAGCACTAAGTTTAAAGTCGTCAGCTAGACGTGACTGCCTGAACGTTATGCTGGATCTGAAAGTGTGACACTTTCTTTTTATCGCTCAAATGATTCTCCCCAGTAGTGCTTGACACGCTGACTGTTAACTTTGAATGTGTTGTTGGTATTGGGAACCAGTAACTCAACAGCTCCATAAGGTAAAACTTGAGTGATCACAAATGGACCTGACCACCTAGATTTCAACTTTCCAGGGAAAAGTTTCAACCTTGAGTTGTACAACAACACCTCATGCCTTGTTTCCAACTGCTTGTGTACTATTTTTCAGTCATGCCATTTTTTGGTCTTTTCCTTGTAAAATTTGGCACTCTCATAAGCCTGTAAGCGAAATTCCTCCAATTCGTTGAGTTTGTGAAGTATTTTCTCGCCTACAGCTTGTGAATCAAAATTCAACTTCTTCAGTGCCCAGTACGCCTTGTGCTCAAGCTCAATTGGCATATGACACGCTTTCCCAAGCACCAATCGATATGGGGACATACCTTGTAAGCTGTCTGGTAGGCCCATAATGCATCATCTAGTTTTGTAGACCAGTCCCTCCTTGTTGATCCAACAGTTCTCTCCAAGATTCTTTTGATCTCCTTGTTTGAAACCTCAACATGTCCATTTGACTGTGGATGGTAAGCTGTGGCAACCTTGTGAGTAACTCCATATTTGGATAAGAGTGCATCGAAGTATCTGTTGCAGAAATATGAGCCACCATCGCTGATGATTGCACGAGGTGTTCCGAACCGAGTGAAAATGTTCTTTTTCAGGAATTTGATCACCACTTTTGAATCATTGGATGGCAATGCAATTGCTTCAACCCATTTGGAGACGTAGTCTACAGCAACCAAGATGTACATGTTTCCAAATGATGGAACAAACGGTCCCATGAAATCAATACCCCACACATCGAATATTTCCACTTCTAGAATGTTTTGCAACGGTCCTTCATTTCTCCTGGAAATATTTCCCGTTCTATGGCATCTATCACATTGAAAAGCAAAAAAATAAGCATCTTTAAAAAGAGTGGGCCAGAACAAACCTGATTGTAGGACTTTGGCGGCAGTTTTATTTCCGCTGAAGTGTCCGCCATATGGTGATGAATGACAGTGCTGCAAAACACTGTTGACCTCCTCCTGTGGAACACACCGCCTCAGTAATTGATCAGCACACCCTTCATCCCAGACATAATGCTTGACTTCTTTGAAGAACTTCTTACGTTACTGAGTTGTCCATTCCAACGGCCATTTTCCTGACACAATGTAGTTGACATAGTCAGCATACCAAAGAGCATATTACTGTTCCATGGCAAACCGTTGTTCATCTGGAAAAGTTTCTTTGATTGACAGTTTCTTTGCCAGCTGTTTCTCCATTCTCGGTCCTCGATAGATGATCTGCCACTTGGTTTTATGTCTCTTTCTTATCTCGAACATCTATGTCGAATTCTTGCAAAAGAAGTATCCAATGGATCAATCTGGGTTTGGCATCTTTCTTAGTGATTAAGTATTTGATTGCTGAATGATCTGTGTAGACCACCACTTTGGGACCCAGCAGATAGGAGCGGAATTTGTCAAAAGCGTAAAAAACAGCAAGAAATTCCTTTTCAGTGGTTGTGTAGTTGAGTTGAGCTTCATTCAAAGTTCTTCTGGAATAATAAATGGTGTGGAAAATCTTTGCTTTGCGTTGTCCCAAAACTGCACCTACAACAAAATCACTAGCATCACACATCACTTCAAATGGAAGGGTCCAGTCTGGTGCTACAATGATGAGGGCAGAGACCAGCTTCTGTTTTAAGATCTCAAAAGCTTCTTGGCATTCTTTGGTGAAGTTGAAAGGCACATCTTTTCCAGAATTGCATAGAGTTTAGCAATCTTGGAAAGTCTTTGATAAATCTCCTGTAAAAACCTGCATGTCCGAGAAAGCTTTGAATCCCTTTGACAGATGTAGGCGGAGGTAGTTTTTCAATTGTTTCAATTTTTGCTTTGTCTAACTCAATTCCCTTTTGTGAGATCCGGTGTCCAAGAACAATGGCTTCATGTACCATGAAATGGCATTTCTCCCAGTTGAGTATCGGGTTTGTATCTTCGCACCTTTGTAACACATGTTCCAAATTTTGCAAGCAGTGGTCAAAAGAATCTCCAAATACAGAAAATTCATCCATTAATTCCTCCATACTATGCTCATGCATGTCTGAGAATATGGCCATCATGCAACGCTGAAAAGTGGCGGGGGCATTACATAATCCAAATGGCATCCTGCGGAAAACAAAAGTACCATAGGGACATGTAAATGTGGTTTTCTCCTGATCTTCTAGGGCGATGGCAATCTGATTTTACCCTGAATATCCATCAAGAAAGAAATAGAATTCATGTCCCGCCAATCTATCTAACATCTGGTCAATGAATGGTAGCGGAAAATGGTCTTTTCTCGTGGATTTGTTCAGCTTCCTGTAGTCCATGCATACTCTCCATCTAGTCACCGTTCTTGTTTGAATCAACTCGTTCTTTTCATTGGTGACCACAATAATTCCTCCTTTCTTTGGCACACACTGCATAGGGCTCACCCAAGTGCTATCTGAGATGGGGTAAATGATGTCAGCATCCAACCATTTGATTATTTCTTTCTTTACGACTTCCTTCATTATTGGATTGAGTCTTCGTTGATGCTCCACTGTGGGTTTGTACTCATCATTCATCATAATCTTGTGCATGCAAAATGATGGACTAATGCCTCGATTGTCTGCTATAGTCCAGCCAATGGCTCTTTTGTGTTCTCGTAATACTCTCAGTAGCTTTTCTTCCTGCTCCAATTTTAGTGAAGAAGAAATAATAATAGGTAATTCAGAAGAGTTTCCAAGAAATGCATACCTGAGATGGCTCGGAAGTAACTTTAGCTCCAGCTGTGGTGGTTCTTCAATCGAAGGCTTGATTCGATCTTTCTTTGGCAGTTCCAAGCTTTCAACTGGTGGTGTCGCTTTGAATCGGAATGGTTTGTCAAGGTAGTTGATACATTCTAGGATTTCAGCATCTAGCTCACTGTCTGTCATGTTGGTGATGCAAGCTTCAAGTGTATCTGTGGGATTTGGCTCAGTATTTTGAACAATACTATCAACAACATCAACTCTGAAACATTCTTCTTCCTTTTAATCACTCGAGAATTTCATGGCTTTGAAAACATTAAAGGTCACTTCTTGGTCCTGCACTTTTATGGTCAGTTCTCATTTTTACACATCAATCACAGTTTTACCTGTAGCCAAGAATGGTCTCCCAATAATGATAGGTACTTCTTTTTCTTCTTCCATGTCAAGGATGATGAAATCTGCTGGGAGAATCAGTTTGTAAACTTTGACCAGCACATCTTCAACATCACCCCTTGGAAATTCTAGTGTTCGATTAGTAAGTTGCAATGAGACTGAGGTAGGCATTGCTTTTCCAATCTGCAGTTTCCTGTAAATAGAAAAAGGCATCAAGTTAACACTGGCTCCTAAATCACATAAAGCCTTACCGATGTAATGTTCTCCAATGGTGCATGGGACAGTGAAACTGTCAGGATCTTTCAACTTCGGGGGAAGTTTCCTCTGAATGATGGTGCTGCATTCTTCTGTTAATGCTACTGTTTCGTAGTCTCCCAATCTTAGTTTTCATGAAAGAATGTCTTTCATGAATTTTACATAGCTGGGAATTTCTTCCAAGGCTTCTGCAAATGGAATGTTGATGTGAAGTTTTTTGAACACCTCCAGAATCGAGCAAACTGCTTGTCCAGTTTGTTTTGCTGAAGTCGTTTAGGAAAATGGGGAGATGGAATTATCTGTTCTTTTTCTTTTGCTTCTTTTTCCTCTATCTGTGGAACTGCATCTTTTGGAACTTCCTCAATTGTTTCCTTGATTCCAACATCTTTGTTGATCTCAGTACCACTTTTGAAGGTAATGGCTTGACATTGCTCATTCCCTCGGTTCCTTGGATTTGGTTATGTGTTGCTGGGAAGATTACCTGGCGGTCTGTAACTCTGAGCATTGACAAGTTTTCTGATTTGATTCTCCAGTGCTTTGATGGAAGCTTATTGGCTCTGAAACATAGCATCGTACTTTTTTAACTGATTCAGCACTTCTGCTATTCCTGGTTCATTTGCCTGCTCCTGGCCTTTCTTCTGTTATTGGAATCCATGTGGTGGATAGTTCTGCTGTTGGAATCCAAGTGGTGGATTGTTCTTTTACCCTGAATTGTTGCTCCATGAAAAATTAGGATGATTCATCCACCCTGGGTTGTAGGTGTTGGAGTATGGATTGTTCCCCTGTCTATTGAAATTGTTGACATAATTTACCGTCTCTTCAAGTTGGTTTGGTTTTGGTGCTCCTCCATATGGTGAACTTGTGGATCCAATGGTAAAAGTCTCCATGAATTTGTATATCTGATCTAGCTTGGCGTTGACTGCTGTATTGGCTCCACTTTCATAAATTCCTGCAATTCTTTGGATCATGCTCCTTTCTGTTGGCCATAAGGAATTGTTGTTGGCCATTTCTTCGATTAGGTCATAGGCTTGATCTTCTCTTTTTGCCATTAAAGCTCCTCCAGCAGCAGCATCGAGTGTGGTTCTCATTATTCCAGAAAGTCCATTATAGAATGTTTGGACTTGAAGCCATTTTGGAATCTTATGGTGAGGACATTTCCGGAGAAAATCTTTGTACCTTTCCCAAGCTTCGTAGAGAGATTCTGATTTTTGTTGCATAAAAGATGTGATGTCATTCCTCAGCTTTCCAGTTCTGGCTGGTGGAAAGTAATTTGCAAGAAATTTGGTGGCTAAAGTGTTCCAAGTTGTGATGGAACCTGCTGGTAGTGAATGTAGCCAAACTTTAGCTCTGTCCTTCAAGAAGTATGGGAAAACACGCAGTCTCATTGCTTCTTCAGCTTCTCGGTTGTAATTGAAAGTTCCGCAAACTTTCAGGATGTTCCTGATGTTGGAATTAGGATCTTCAGTTGCATTTCCCTCAAACTGCACTGATTGCTGAATCATCTGAATGCAAGTTTTGATGTCACCTGCATTTTCTGGTAATGGAGGAAGTACAATACAAGAAATGAGTCTGTCAACCACCGGAATGGTTCTGTCTCGAATAGGAATTGGTGGTGCAACTTCCAAAGGTTCAGGTTCCATGTTGACTAAAGCTTCTTGGCCTTCTCGCCGTTCCCTTCTCAACTGTCTGATGGTTCTTTCAATTTTTGGGTCAAGCGGTCGAAGTTCAAAGCTTCTGGTTCGTCTCATGAAGTTTCTGAGAACCTGAAACACAAGAAAACAAAAATAATAAGTAAAAAGAAAATTAGATACAAGTAAAAGTATCTAACCTCTAAACTAATAGTGAAAGATAATTGAGTCCCCGACAACGACGCCAAAAACTTGACCGGTGCTTACACACGCGTATAATGCAAGCGCACGTATCGTTCAAGTTGTATAAAAAGTATCGATCCCACGAGGACTTAATACCTAAGCTATTAATTTTATGAAGTCAAATAATTACTAGTATCTAACAGGTTGTTTGATTGATTTGAAATGTGACGATTCTAAATTTAAAAACAAGTAAATAAAACTGTTCGAAAGTACGTTTAAGAAAATTCAATATTAAAAACTATCTAGGGTTGTGATTTCTTCTCTTCATATTATTTAAAGATGAAGTGGTTATCTTTAGTTGGGTAAATATTGATTTATTAACCTGGAACACTAAATTATGTATAAGTCTCTTCCGATGGTCAACTACAAATATCCAGTATAACCCAATTGAACCATATGTCTATGTAAACCAAATTACCTGGATTCATTAAGTTTAGCTCTAATATATGACTACCCCCGCCCGACAGTATATTCATATCCTGTAAGGAATCTATTAAAGGGTTATCTATCCTCAAGGAATATCGTGGGCTATTGAGTCTAAGGTCTTAAACTTAAAATCTATATGTCTAGTTCATTTTAAGTTTACCAGTTCAATTTTATTAATGGCCAGTTAATAAAAAGCATTAAGATTAAGACTCAATAAATAAATCTTTATATTACACAAACTATAATTTAACCCCTTATAAACCGGTGATATTGGAATTCATCACAACCCCAGATATCTAACTTAGTTACGACACATAATTAGGGCTAGTACAAACTTGAAAGTAAAAGACATAAAGTAAAAATACTGAAAAGTAATTACGGTAAAGTAAAAGCTGAAAAGTAAATTGCAATAAAATAAAATGCTAAGGCAAAAGGAATTATTTTTACTACTACTAATTTAGATATCTCCCATAATATAATATATAAACTTGTGATAACATTATCAACCGCCATATAGGCGGTAACCTGATTAAGTCAAATTAAGTCCAACCAGCCATTAAGGCGGTAAAAGATGATTTGTCCATGAACTTGCCATATAGGCGGTAAGAAAGTTTAATTACCAACCGACCAATCTGGCGATATCATTGATTAGTCAGGTTTAAACCAGATTAAAATGAATTACCAACCGACTAATATAGCGGTATCCTTTTTAAGTCAAATTTTAATTAGTGAATATATTATATTTAAGGTAGATTAATCTAAATAACAATAGTAAAATAATTACCTTTCACCCTAGAAGGGGGAAGTTACCTCCTCATGGTAAATAGTAAAAACTGTAAAAATAAAGAAAGTAAATTACTATTATTACAAAACGTAATTAAAATTAATTACAAAACTTAAATTAAAAGAAACTAGAGAGAGAACTCCCTATTTACATCAAAGAAATGAGAGAGAATGGTACTTCTGAAACTGAAACATCGAGCGGAATTTATAGGCCTCGGTGGGCTCTGGGCATCGCGACGCCAAGGCCTTTGGCGTCGCTACGCCAGCTTCTTTTGGTCGTGGCATGCTGAGGTGATGACACGTAGCGATTCTGGATAAGGTGATAAGGTGACATGTGGCAAGGTGGTTGGAGCTCAATTATTATGACACGTGGCAGCTCGTGATTGGATGATTCAGATTCTTATCCGTCAGGTGTCAGATAAGGATAAGTCAGTCAATAATTGATGCTGACGTGGCGCTGATGTGGAGACACGTGGCAATTTTGACTGTCGGCACCATAGAATTGCAACACGTGGCACGCTGTGATTGGTTGATGATGACGTGGCAGCCACGTGGCACTTTGATTTGGTCAACATGTGATGTGGATGATGACGTGGCAATGACGTGGAGTGACACGTGGCGACACGTGGTGATGGCGACTGTCGGCACCGTAGGATGATGACACATGGCACGGTGCACGTTAGCAAAGTCAAATTTTCTCAGATTCTGATTTATGTACCCGGCGCACGTTAGCACTGTTCGGCGCATGTTAGGCGTTACCAAAATGCCCTTTTTCCAATTTTCACTGTTTTGGTCCAAATCACCTCCAGAATGTCCTGAAACTTTATTTATCTACAAAATAACATAAAACACATCAAAATATTCACAAGACTCAAGAAACTATACAAAATATTAGGTTAAATGAGTGGGAAATAGTGATATAATTACCACTCATCAGTAGATGAATCAAAGCTCACGTAGTACTGTTACATTTTTGAGTAGTTTACCCATTTATATTTTATTCATCCTCATATGGGAAAGGCGGTCCCGTCCTTGAGCCTTTGGTATTAAATGTGTTTGTGTTATCACACAAATCTTCAAAACTTTCCGGCTCAAGTTCTTGTTGACGATGATCTGCCCTACACCATTCGTCAAGAGACGTTCGGGCTTCTAATGTCTCAGGTTTCAACCTTGATATTATGTCATCAAGAATATTACCGCCCGAACTGAAAACCTGCTCAACAGATACAATTGAGATCGGTACAGCTAAGACCTCATTCGCAATCACGGACAGCACTGGAAACAATTGTTGATGTCTTTTCCACCAATCAAGGATAAGAAATTGCTAACTTACAAAAATACTTTAGGGAAACTCGAAATTTGTCGTTAGATATGCATTAATTTCTGAATTGGCGGTGGTGGTGGCGGTGGCGGACTTAGATTTTTTACTTCACGGTATTACCAACTTCTACCAGCATGAAGCTTAGATTTTTCAATTGGTTCATGCATGTGTTCTGTAGTATCATTTATTTGAATATTATATCTACTGACATAATCATTATATAACTCAAATAAAGTTTTCCTAATTGTATCAACAATTGAAGAAACAATAATAGATTTATCACCTAACAAATTATAATAATTTTGTAAAGTATTTTCCAAATCTTCTATTTTAAATCTGGGATGCAAAAAAAAAAAAGCAACAAGATAAAGTAAATGTATTTCTTTGTAATAAGAAAATCATTTTTCTTTCATTGAGAAAATACATTCTGATATTGCTAAAGATGATAGATCATTATCATCAAACAATGAATCGACATCGTTGTTAGGATCATATAATACCTCAGCAATGTCAAGAGCAGTATGGAGAAAAATATTTGAAATTGAATAATAAATACCGCTTAAAACATTTGTGACATCATTAAAAACTTTTAATATGTCTAATTTTTTTTTTAACAAACTTCCCAATGATCGGGATATAAAAGTGCATCATATTAGTTGTGATCAATAAATGAGCATAATAAATCTCTATATTCAAAACTTTCATTAAATAAAAAATAAGTAAAATTCCAACGAGTTGGAACATCACGACCGAATTTTAGTGGTCGATAACCATTTTGCTTACAAAAAGTAGACAATTCTCTTCTAATTTTAGAATATGACCAAATTAAATTAATTGCTTTTTAATGGATGCAATATGTTCATTTAAAGATTTCAAACCATCTTGTACACATAAATTCAAAATATGACATGCACATCGAATATGAAAAAAACTACCCCAAATTTGGTTGGCAAATAACTTGAAGTTCATTAATAGATGCAATATTAGCCAATGCATTATCAAATCCAACAATCAAAACTTTTTACACTAATTCATAATCTTGTAAAATATTACTAATCATTAAGTAAATATTATGTACAGTGTGTGCTTCATTAAAAAGGTGAAATGTGATATTCTTTTTTGAATAACTCTATGAATCATCAATCTAATGACATGTCACACCTATGTATGAATGTGTCTACCAATGGTCACTCTCAATACACTATAATAGAGAAACACGACCTTTAAGTTTATAAAATAATTCTCTTAATGAGTTTGACTTTTTCCATATAATTCGATCATTTTTATTTTACATGTCATCCTAGTAAGTCTAGATACAACATGATTCAAACTTTCATGTACTAAATCATTAAAAGTTGTCTTTTCACCAAAAGTAAATGCTAAATGCGCAATGACAATAAATTTAGTTAAATTCTTTTTCCATTGGGATTCATTATATTTAAATAATTGAGTAGCAGAAGAAGAACGTGGACCAGAAGCAGAAAACCGAATCATTTGTGTTTGTGTTATTTCAATCCCAAACTCAGCTTCATAGTTACTCCTCATGTGGTCCATCATACTTCCATACCCACCGGAGTGTTTTTATATTTTTTTCCACAATAATTGCAAACATTGTTCTTCTCACCAGTAACATCATTAACGACCAAAGTGAAATATTTTGTCAACATTTCAGAACCTCGATTTCTCCATTGACGTCGTGAAATGGTTTCGTCGGTCTCAGGCATATTAGTGTTGTGTGATGAGGTTGCCATTAATTATAATGAATGATAATGAGAATGAGAGATTGAGAGAGTCTTTGGAAAATATATGTGAGAAAGAAATCAGAATGAGAGATTGAGTTAAGAGAGTAAAGATGAAGAGAAAAAATTATTTGTGATGTTGGAAAGTGAATTAATAGTGTATTTATAAGGTTTTTTTAATTTTTTCTAATGCCTAAATACCCCCAAAATATAGTTGTTTTAAAGGGAAATTTAGTGTTTTTAATTATCTTATAAATTTTAAAAATATCAAAAATAAACTAACTGTTACGGTTGAGCCGGTCAACCGTAACGGCTAATGGTTAAACTGGTCAATCGTAACGACTATATATGGTTCGGTAGAACCGGTTGAACACCACGGTTCAACCGAACCAACCGTAACAGCTTATAAGTTCAGTTTACCAGTTGAACATCAGTTCAACCGGTTTAAACGTAATCAGTTCAACCACCGGTTCAACGGTTTGTAAAATGATTCAACCGCAACCGAACTGATTTCAATCGATTCGGTTGTGGTTCGTGGTTCGGTTGACTTTTGGTTCAGTTGGTCAATGATTGGTCGAAATTTTGGTTTGGTTGTTCGAACCGAAACTGTATGCTTGCCTATTATTGAGAGCTTGGTTCCAAATCGGGTTTTATCTATCTTTTTCTTGTTTCTTGTTTTTTTTTTCTTTATTGAGTCTTACATAAATCTTGGTTTCAAGATTCAAATTCTTGAATCCAAGATTTGGTTTCTTGGTGTCTATTTTTGGTTATGTAGAGTTTATTATAATTTTTGTGTTTTAATTCCAGTTTCTTGCATATTCTTTGTATTCTTGATAAGTGTGGTTTATACCACTTATTACGGCATTTTTAGCTTACTGTTTTGTTATATTTCGAGATATTTAAATGTCATTTATAGTTTATTTTTTGTTTTAATTGTAGGAGCATTAATACATGGATCTGGGAATAATTACACATGTTTTGGGAACTTTATGAAGTATCGGAAGCAAAGAGCAAATCACCAGGCGCCGTAGCGCCTAAACCGCCAAAAGGCCGAGACCAAGGCGCCATGGCGCCTCCAAAACCAATATCTGAGGCACCATGGTGCCAATTGAAAGAAACTGTAAGGCGTCATGGCGCTAAGCTTGCCAATTGAAATAAAGGTGGCGCCATGGCGCCACTTACTCAATGAATCAAAGGCGCCATGGCGCCTCAAATCTCTACAAGTGCCATACATTGTCCCGAGGATTCAGCGCCCATGCGCCCACTTACAAGCTGCAACGATCTGGAAACCTACACGTTCCATGATTCAATTTTTAGGGTTTTTAATAATCCTAATGACACCCAAAGATTCCCAGCCTCAACTATAAATATAACATTACATCCAACACTCAAAGGGAGGCTAATACAGAGCACAAAACACAGAAACACATATTTTTAGAGATCCAAGGAGATGATTGAAGAGCGACAAGAGGAGATTAAGGTGGTGACATCCGGAGAGGAAGAGATTCAATTCGGGTTTTATCTTCTTATTTCTTTCTTAAAACTCTAATGATTTCCATTAGATTCGTGGCTTGATTATTTATTGTTGTATCTTTTGTCATGAATTTACTCCTTAATTTTGGAGAACGATTGTATCTATGCTTAAACCTTGTATTTTATTTATCAATTTTGTTATGAAGTTTTATTGATTTATTTATATTCTTTTGATTTTAATGCTTCTTGATTGTTGGCCACAATTTGAGATGATGAATGTTTAGAATCTATCACTCGAGAGAGGGGATTTTGAATAGATCTAGAGATATGACCTAGGATTTTATAGAGTTCGAGAGAATCTGTAGTCCTTTGAAGTCGTTAATATAGAATCACAAATCATAATGAGTTGTTAACTATTGGATTTTTATAGAGATATCGAAGTCTGTAGTTAATGATATTTTCACTCGGCACTCGAGAGAGGGAGTGGATAATTTCGGAGTCTTGACTATAAAAAAAATAATCGAACAATGGTAATTGGCATAACAAATACATAGGTGACAAGTAGGTGAAATCAGGATCCATAATCTCTATAGTATTAGTTCCTCCTATCTAAATATTTGTATAATTTATTTAATTATTAGAATCTTTATTATTTATTTTCTAAATAAAGTTAGGATTATCAATTGTAGTACTTAGTGCGAGTTAACGCAATCCCTTTGGATTCGACACTCTTTCACTGATTTATACTAAAACTTGACACCGTACACTTGCGGTACGATATAAAAATATCACAACAGTTCTTGAGTCATTAAAATCAAAACTCCAAAAAAAAATATTCATGAACATCACATGTACGCTATTGTTCTTCTGTTATTTTTTTGTAATTTATTTTTTATTTTCTTTGTTAATTCAGCATCAATAGTTTCTATTGCGTGTTTTTTATCAATTAAAATAATTAAAAAAAATAGATCCTTCATCAACCGCACATCAGTTTACATATCATTGTTCTTGATTCATTCTTGATTTCCTTACCTTATTAGTTTTCCTTAGTGTGCAAGAAATCCTCTTGTGTGTGTAGGCATTGCATTTTCGCATGTGAAACCCGATGATGAGTCTCAGTTGGAGGCACTACCTTTTTAGCTAAGGATATTGCGGGAAACGGAGGTCAGAAGGGAAAATTCAGGATAAGTACGTCATCAAGTTCATTTCACAAGTTCAATGTCTTCGTTAGTGCTGCGTTCGTTACTTCGTTCGAACTTCAGGCAGATTGCGGACGTTCGTGCATCGTTCGAATTGGCATTCGAACGGCGTCGGTGTTTCTGGTTTTGCTGCTAGCCTCGCACCCTAGCCCAATTAGCTCCCCAAAGCCCATAAAACACATCCCAATTTAATTAAATTAAACATTAAATATTAAATAAAATATTTAAACCATTTACCAATTAAATAAAACACAAAATATAATCATATCTAATAAAGATAAATCAAATATATTGACTTCCTAATCTAACAAATTAAATGCCTAATCAACACCAATTAAAGATATCACCTTCCTAATTTGAATTAACTTTGTCCCCCCTCAATCTTTGACTTTCCTTGCTCAAGACCAAATAAAATCCTCATTTTAATGCCAAGATCCCTTCCTTGTGAGACAAGGACAAACCCTAGCTCTCTTCTATATAAACTTGACCTAACCTAGCCACCCCTCCTCTCCAATCTCTCTAGCCCACGCCCAAGACCTCTCCACTCTCTCATCTCACATGAAAATCACAAGCAAGAAGCCCTAGAGACCTCAAGCCTCACGGCCAAGACAAGAAATCAAGACAGAAAATTTTCTCTCCATCTCATCCTCCTTAGCCGTGAACACCAGCCCTTTGCACAGCCCTCCATTGCCAAATTTTAACCACCACTCACAGCCCCAAAACACACCAAAATAAGCCTCAAATACAGCCCTAAATTCGCACAAAATACCCTCCAAACACAGCCCCATTCGCAGCCCCAAAACAGTCCTAGAACACGCCCCCACTGCACAACTGAACTGCCATAGTTTAGCCCACTGACCAGATCATTTTTGCAGTGATTTAAGTCTATAAAACAGCCCTAAAATCACCTAGAAACCACCCTAAAAAACCTCCATAAAGTTTCCCTAAAAAATCACAAAAAAATCTGCACATTAAGCCTCCCAAAAACGCAAAGAAAAACAGCCCCTTAAAACACAAAAACGTGACTTGAAACAGTGAGCAGAAAACACCGAGAAAACAGCAGCAAAGTGAAGCCAAAACAGCGAGGAAAACAGTGGAACAACAAGTTAAGACGTAAAGCTAGTGAATCGGAAGAATAAGGAGCTTTTACCCCTTCCGATCTCCGTGAAACGCAAGTCCGAAGACGACTTAAAAGGTTAGACCTGAGGGTACCTTTCACACTTGTTATTTTTATTTGATTTTTATTGATTCTTTTAATTGTGTTTTAATTATTTATTGAATATTGTTTGCATGTGATGTGTGTTGTGGCCATTGATTAAAACGGGAAATACGTCGTCTCTCATGGTATATAGGATGGAAACCCAGACGTAAATTCCGTAGCCGATTCCGAATGGACGGTAGTGCGGTCTGTACTAGGGATACAACTCCACGTACCACTTGAGTAAACGGCGCATATTTCACTTTATGTTATTTTGATTATTCGCACTTTATTATTCCGTCTTTTAATTTCCGCATGTTATTTATTTTATATGCATGATGCGATCGAGCGCATGGGCTTAGTAAGTCGGATGAAAGGTCCCCTAATTGGAGGGGTTAAAATCTTTTACCACGATGCTTTGCCGCACCGGTTGATGTGTGTTCGGTTGGATGTAAGACATGTTCAATCGGGCATACTAAGTTTGATATGATTGTCTTTATTTTTGTATGCATGATGCGATCGAGCGCATGGGCTTAGTAAGTCGGATTAAAGGTCCCCTATCTAGAGGGATTAAAACCCTTTACCACGATGCTTTGCCGCACCGATTGATGTATATTGGGTTGGATGTAAGATGTGTCTAATCGGGTATACAAAGCACGATATCATTGTCTTTACTTTTTTACATATGTGTTGTGTTGATTGCGCATGGGCTTAGTAAGTGCGATTAAGGGTCCTCTATTTTGAGAGATTAAAATCCTTTACCACGATGCTTTGCCGCAATCTTAGCCCGTTATTGTTTACTAGATGTCATATATTCATCCGTCCATGTATGTGTCGTGTTGTTTACTACATTTTGGAGGTCACTGCTGAGCCCCGTTCGAACGCATTTCAGAACGCCGCATGAACGTATGTTTTCTGTCTGGTCTCGTTCGAACGCGTTATCAAACGCCATACGAACGCGAACCTTCTATTTACCGTTCGAACACGTTTCAGAATGCTACAGAACGCATGTCTCCTGTCTGGTCTCGTTCAAATGCGTTATCAAACGCCATACGAACGCGAACCTTCTGTTTACCGTTCGAACGCGTTTACGAACGCTACACGAACGCAAACACACTGAACTGAGACACTTTCATCACATGCCATGTATAATTGTTTCTTAGGTGCTTTTTCTTATGAAACCCCATATAGTCATTCCTATCTTTGTGCATATCATAATGAAAAGCATGTTTATTCCATTGGTTGCATCATTTACCTTAGTCTTGGTTTAGCGTATTACAATTCATATACCTATGTCATGATGACTTTTAAGTATTATTTCTTGTGGTATATCGGATGGAAACCCAGACATAAATTCCGTAGCCGATTCCGAATGGACGGTAGTGCGGTCTGTACTTGGGATACAATTCCACGTACCACTTGGAAAAGTGCTCACATGTATGCCTGTATGTTTAGTATGTATGCTTGTGTTTTCGTGAACATGATATGCTAATGAAGTTGTATGTTCGTTGCTACTTTGATGTATTTTCAAGCATGCAATCTTAGATGTGAGATATATGTGAATTTAGGTGTAAGTTTTATTTTATACATATGAATTTAGAAGCATGATACTCTTGGAAATAAGTGTTACTTAAGCTTGATTGAATTATTACATAAATCTTTTTTATTACAAGTGACATAAGTAAGGGACCATTCTGAACCTAACGGTTTGAGGTCTTCCCTTTCGAGGGGTGAGTGCGGCCTTAAATCTCATTTTCCCAGTTCACACCGGGTGGCGACTCCATTACTCTCCGGTTTAGTCCCTCACAGGCTACTCCGTACTCCCAACCGGGCTGCGAGCCCGGAACAGCATACGTCGCCCAGTTTCTGTGTCCCACAGTGTGCAAGAGACCTAATTAACTAAAGAATTTAACAAGGTAGTTAGGAAAATAAATTGATTCCTTGTGGAAAAAGGCTGAATTGGCATGAATAGTAGATAAATTTGGCGGGTTTGTTTAGTTCCTTGTGAATTAAGGAAATTTGACTTACTTGGGGAGCAAGTTTGGTAGTTGTTGTGTGAAAAGGGGCTGATTTGGTTGTGTTTGGACAAGTCATTTCTTTGACTTTAGTTAGTTATATAAATATCTTACAAAAAACAAAGAAAAAAAAATCAAAAGAATTGCAAGAAAAGTTCAAGAAATCAAGATTTTCAATCTTGATTACTTTGGGGTGGAAAGATTCAAGAAAATGTTTAAGAAATATTCAATTAAAGCTCAAGAAACTGAATTTGAAGTTAGGGATTCGCAAGATTCATTTAAAGAAATTACAAGAAAGCTACCTAATTAATCTTTCCTAATTAATTTGGGTAAATTGCATAGTATATGAGGTGATCTTGCATACTTTATTCCTTATTCTTGTTAATTCTTTGTTTTCTTGATTCGTATTTATCATTCTTGACTCGTTTCTTTGTGTTCTTTTTTTTTCTTATTGTATAATTTGTGTTTTTAATTTCTTTAGAGTCTTTCTTCATTGTTATTGGTGTCTTTAGTAAAAAAAAATGAAGATTGAATATTGAAAATGATTGCGTTAATTGAGATTGTTTAGCTTTGAGATGGCATAAGATAAATTGAGATTGCAAGCTAAATTGGAGGCATTTGATAGGAAGTTCGCTAAGATGATGGACAACTTGAATTCCACCATATAAAGGTTGGCTAGATGAGAGAATATTCGGACTAGCAGTGTACAGAATATGTATACAACACCATGTTGGATAATTATGACCCATAGCATCACTATTTGTACAGAACATGGTGTTGTTGTACAAATTAAATATGTGACAAAAGAAATTGCTCTTTTATCATTTGTAATTGGATTACTCGAATATATATATGATAAAAGTCCTTATGATTAGTTCCGGATTAATAAGATATGAGACAGTATTAATCCACGAAGGTTTAATCATTAAATATCCCTATTCGTAGTATTATCGATACTGGACATCAATAATACGGAATAGGCTAGTATTACACTTGTGCGTGTTATGGAAGCGTAACGACATAGTTCTCATATATTTGGGTATTGGATACTCATGCGAGTGTAATAGGAGGTTCTATTTACCGATGGTATGAAAACAGCTTCGCTCTGCATAAACCCCTCGGAATCTCATTGGTATTATGACTATGTGTCTATGGGAATCCGAATATGGTAGGTGTATTTGGTCTTAACTTGAGACTTGCATCGCTAATACTTGCGACAATCAATATACTTTGGTTTTGGTCGTCGAGGACTTTAACAAGTTATGTGTACGCCTCTTCTGGGTATACTGAGAATTGTAGTGTATTGGGTGTGATGTCAAGATGGAAGTATCACTTCAGTCATATGGAGATGATGATCACGTAGGGTTACAGAACTGGTACTCTAAGTGCTATAGTCATCAGGGAAGTATGACTTGGTCATGACTTTCCGATCATAAAGAGACTAGTTGCTTGTGATCCGATATATGCTTCATACGGGGCAGACACAACTCCAGCCCCAGGCCTTGCATGTGACATCCGATACTGGATCGTAATACGCAATACTACGTATATTATGCCTGACAAAGATCTTGTATTTCGTAGAAGAATATTTCTGGAGAATTGGGAAGTCACGATGCTTTGCTAGAAGCCAACAATGTCTTGTAAATCGGTAAATACGTGGTACCAGGTACGCACGTGTTCGGATAGTCCGATGACCGTATTTACTGCCAACATATCCAGGGATCTCTTGGGTCGCATCCCAAAGATTCACCAATGATGTTTGACTCGAACAATATTAATCTGAAATTAATAAAGAGAGAGAATATTAATCTGGGATTAATAAAGAAAGAATATTAATATGGGATTAATACAGAGAAAAAATTAGTTTAGGATTAATTATAAAGAGAGAAAATTAATCTGGGATTAATTAAGGCAAGAATTAATCTGGGATTAATTATCAGAGAAAGAATTAATCTGAGATTAATTGCGTCGAGAATTTATCTGAGATTCAATTCGTCGAAAGGAGAGAACGCGATTAATTTGGAATTAATCGATAAAATAAATTTAATAGTTAAATTAGATTTTACTATTTAATTTATTTAATTGGGCTAAATAATATATTAGATATATTAATTGAAATTGGATTTCAACATGAAATTAAATTGGATTTTAATTTTAGCGAACAAATTAATTTGGAATTAATTCGCGAGCGATTTTCGTAATAATTTTACTAGGTATTATTATTTAATTAAATTAGATTTAATTATATCGCGAGGGAAAATTCGTTTAATCGGATTAAACAAATCTGAGTCCGGAGAGTGTTGAGCAAGCCCACTTGAATTTTGAATTTAAAGTGGGGCCCATTTCACTTACATCATTAGTCATTTTGGTGATAAATTTGAGTGATGGATTTTGGTGGAATCTTGTATAACACTCAACATATTTAATTTTAGAAATTGATATATCTCTCTCGTGGCACCTTGGCCGATTGGCCTTCAATTGTTTAGGCCGAATTGGCCTATATTGCAATTGATGGCCGAATTGGCCTTTAAGGTTTTTGGCCGAATGGCATTTTCTTTTGAAGAAGTAAAATGCCAATGCACTTTGAGTGTATTTTTGTCTCGATCAAATGGCCTCTTCGCCATTATGGGCGATTTCTTCTCTCTCCATAGGGCAAATTTGTTTCTCCTTGGGAGATCAAATTTATTTCATTTGTTCTTGCTAGCACATAAGGGAGTCAAATGAAGGTGATAGGGATACTCACTCAAGAGCTTGGAAGCTTCAACATCCATGGAAGTTTTGAACTCAAGTCGATCAATGTAAGTCTTCCGCAACTTATTTTTGATTATTATTCACACACGAATCACGCTTAGAGAACCTGTGGCATGTCTAGGACACTAACATACCACCTAAGTTGGACAAAAATGAATTCATCTTTCGTCCGAGATGCCAGATCAATAATAAAGTATGTAGTATGATCGTTAGATGCGGAAGTCACAAAAAATTCGCTAGTACTTACCTTGTGGTAAAATTGAGATTGCCATTACTACATCATGATAGACCTTATAAGTGGATGAGTGATTTTGAAGAAGTCGAGGTTGTTAAGCAGGTTATGGTAAGTTTTTCAATTAGGAAGTATGTTGATCAAGTGGTGTGTGACGTGATTCCTATGAGTTCTACGCATATTTTATTATGTACGTCTTGGTATAAATTTAATAAGGTGTTTTATGATATGGATAGGAATATGTATAAATTTAGGTAATTATTATTTTGACACCACAGCAGGCCTATAAGGATGAATTGAATTTACAGAGGAGTGCGGGTAGTGATAGATCTAGTGATATTGAGAATGTGAATTATGTTACGAAAAATTTGTTTGTTACTAATGGAGATAATATTAGAGATGTTAAGTCTTCAGAGAGTGACATTACTGTGAGTGAGATTGAGGAAGTTGTTGGTGGTGATATAAGTGAAAACATTGGTGAGGCTGATAGTTATGCTACGGATTGTGAAAGGGACAATAATTATGAGGCCATGAGTTGTGTTATCAGTGAAAAGAAGAATATGGTTAAACATATGTACGAGAAAATTGAGAATGTTGTTAAGGTTTTGGTGAGTGAAGTTGAAAACATGAGTGAAGATGAAGAAAAAATTGTAGAGGTTGGGTGAATAAGGATAAGAAGACTAAGGTTGATGAGGAATTGGGTATAACTAACAATTCTTTGCATGTTGTTTGCATTCCTTCTTTGCAGGATTTTCATGATGTCATTGCAAAATGAGGTTCTTATGTTTTGCCACTATTTAGAGGAAATGCATATCATGATGAATTCGTTCTCGACATTTCCATACCAAAACGACCAGTTCGGATTCGAAGACGAATCCTTTCGAGGAAATGGGGAATGATATGATCTAATGTGGCCAAGTTGGGCTTCTTTCACATGCCGAAATTGGCCATTCACAAGAGCAAATGGATTCCTTCTTCATGCATTTATGTGAGGCTACAGAAGATGGGCATAGCTCAATGAATCTAAATTCCCGATTAGCATCAACAATGGCGGTGGGATATACGCAGTTTTTGTATTTTGACCATAACTTTATCATCTGATTCCGGTTTGGGTGATTGAAGTTGCGTTGGAAAGAGGACTCATAGATATACAAATTTATGGTTTATGTCAAAGATAAATTCAAACTCATTCCTAATAAAAATGAAGTCGCAATTATCCATATCCTATCGCTTTAGGTTATATGTTTTTAATTTTATGGTATGCTTAAGTGATGAGCTGAACTCTAATGTTATTTTAAAAGTCCATGCATGAAATTTTTAGTCTTATTTAATTTAAGAATTCTATTTGAACTTGGGTTTAGTTTAGGATTTCATGATTTGGGGAGAAATAAGATTTGCTTTATATTTAACAAACTTTCATTATGTAATCAAGACAATACATAATTTAGAATAAAGAATAGCCTTTGTTTTTAGCACCAATGTGCGTGTGAGAGTTGATTCTCTCTTTATTCTTGACTGAACCCTTATCAAAGCTTATTAAATGAGGTTGCTGTCATTTGTGGCGTTCAAGCAATTAGGAATTCGTGAGATTCTGTTCTCACGAGTTTCTAATCTTTAAACATGTGTTTGGCGTTCCTTAGTTTGAGATTCTAATCTCGTGTAGGTTTTGCAAGTTTTGTTCTTGTAAGGTTTGCATCAGATGACATAATCATACTTATTAATTTTGGATTGTAAGTTAACTCTCGTCTACTCTATGCGATGATAACACAAACCCAATATAAAAAAATTATTTTAAATTAAACAATACACAAAAAAAATTGTATCTTAATTGATGTGGCATTAATATAAATTTACCATTTAGATTTTAAAAAATACATTTTAATAACTAATCATCACATGAATCAATAAAATAATATTACTTGTCATATATAAGTTTGTATCCTAAATTTGTAGTTTATTATTATTTTAATAGTTTATAGTGTAGAATATGTTCCTTGAATCCTGAATATAATTATAGTCTATTCAAAATGAAGCTTATTGCACGGGAAAATTTTTAGGAGCATTTGTTTTCCATTCATTCACAAATGGTACACGTGGTTGGATTCGATTTCATGTTGTGTATATTAAATATATCAATATATCAATATCAATATAATATATAAAAACTGAAAAAAAATTGATGTTCTCTCATGCTCGAACTCATGTCCTATCGACCATGTTATCCCATTTTAAAATTGGTTTATTTTGTATCCTAAAAAATTATGAAGCTCTCCTTAATTTGAGGAAGAATTTCAATGTTGCCATAAAATGGTCTTTAATGAATCATAACAATATCAACTTTCGACATATGAACATATAAAATTGGTTGCTGTAATTTGAGGAAAAAATTCAATGTTGCCACCAATGGTCTTTAATGAATCATAACTATATCAACTAGCGGCATAAGAAAAGATAAAATTGGTTGCTATTTTTATTATTTGTTTATGTTATAATGGTTTTTTTTTTATTCTTTTATTTCTCTCATAAATATATGTATAAATATGTTTCACCTTCTCTCATAAATAATAACACTTATTTATTAGTAGCAAATCAAAAGACATTACTAATGTAAACCTATTTAAATAATAGACATTTACTAATATCTTCTTATCTTTTCGGTTTTTATATATTTTTTTTATACTCATTACTCAATTATTTATTAGTGAAAGTCCAAGAGTCATAAAATATATTAATGTTAATTATAAAAGTATATTTCGCCTAGTCAAATCTATTTTTGTTCCCTGTAATAAAAAAAGTATAAAGTGGAATAATTAGAAGACAAATTTATTAATTTGAGAGAATATTAAGAGACTTACATTATTTGAATAATTATGATCGACGATAAGATGATAACTAATTTTATTTTTTATATTTAACATCGATCGTATCTATGAGACGAGTTGCGTATTGCGCAGTTCAACGTCTAGTTGTTAGAAACTGCAGAGGTGGTGTGCCCACCCACGAAGGTGTTTCACGAAAATGTGACAACGGGCACATAGATGAGATTCGAGCCATCTTATAATTGGCAGAAACACTAATTATTTATAGACAGAATTTCCCAGCACAGCTCACGAGCGTCCACATGGGCTGTGGGCCTCTGATTGGTGCCGACCTATTAACACGAATGGGAGCTCAGCATGACCCACTTCGGTTGCGAGCCTCCCATTCGTGCTGGCCCACCAATACGAATGGAGGCCCTACACGATTCATATGGACTGCCGGCTTAAATATTTTTATTAACTTGGAAAAGAATCTGTTTGTAAATAATATTTAGCTTTAATTATTAGGTACTAGTAATAAGTTGATTGGGATGTGATTAACACTGAAAAATATACATTTTCTAGCATGAATTTATCGTTTTTACACTGATAGGTTAATTAAATCCCTTAAATCGGCATGCTTTTAATATAATATGTATTTTTATAATTTATTTATATTTATCATTAATTTTATTTTTTTTATCGCAGATTAAATGCGGAGATTTTCGGTGCCGAATTACGAAAGCATATAAAGACCAGAACGGAGGACATTATAATATTGAAGGGTCAACATCGATATACAATAAAATAATCATTTTACTATTTATTTTAGAATAAAATATTATTTTCCATTTCCTATATAAAAGAGCTTAGGTTTTTAGTTTTCTTCATCCTTTCATTCTCTCTCTGAAGCCTTTCAGAGGTTTTAGAGGGGGAGATTGATCTTGTGTGATATTTTATAAATAGTGTTGTAATGACGCTATGAGTATGCTCTGCACTTGCCTCTTGATGATCTGGTGTATCAGAAAGTAGAGGAATTCTTAATAAAAATATGTTTGTTTTATTTTATCTCTATTTATTTATTTTCTGCTGAGGAAATAGCAAAGCTCTTGGTAAGAAAACATGAGTTATTTTATCCATATTATATTTTATAAGTTGTGATTATCTCCCCAAAATAAATTAATTTTCTTTTCTTTTCATATACAGACTCTTGACTAACTGTCGACAGTTTAGTGACAGAATTGGCACATATAGTAATTTTATCCATTGAACTGAAAAGAATAATCTGTTACAATTCGGAATAATTATTGACAGGATAGTAATACTGATTTTGGCATAGTTAGTTCCTAATAGTGGCCTAATTATCGACATGACGGGTTACAAGATTTTGGCATAATTAATATTGGATGCTAAGAACCAAACACAATGGGAAATACTCATAATCTATATTTTATAATCAGTTACAATCATTTATATTTGAATATGTGCTCGAGCCGGTAGTCTGGGCGTGCGCTTCTTTGGTAGGTTTGAGGTCCATGAAGTCTGGGCGTGCGCCTCTTTTGGCGGTTTGAGGTTCAGAAAATCAGTGAGAGACCATAAATATCAAGAGTGGATCTATGACCTCAGTATTTTATTTTATTACTTTACACTGTTACATTATTCCCTACGGACGACCCTGGGCTTACCAGGTATATAAATATTATTACTTCGATACTCTTATACTTGAGAGTAAAGTATCACTTTGTGAGTGTGTTAAGTTTTTAGCGCCGTTGTCGGGAATAATACTTAATAGGTAAAATAGTAATTTTATTTTTGTCTGTGTAACTTAAAAAAATAGTAATATTTTTTTTTGTGTTGTATTTAAAAAAATTGGTATGTATTAAATTTTTTTCTTTGTCTGTGTAACTTAAAAAAAAAAAAAAAAAGATTCTTGTGGTGCGTATTAAATTTTTTTTTCTTTGTCTGTGTTTTATTCTTAAAAAAAAAAAAAATTAAAATTTTCCTGCTCTCTTCTTCCTCAACCTTCATCTCAGCGACCTTCATGCACAAATTCAGCAGCCTCTCATCAACCTCACGCCATTGCCTTCTTCATCATCTCAGTTTTTTCAGCCTCTGCCTTCATCATCCCTCAAGCTTTTATTACAGATATTTGGTTACAAAATGAAAGTAATCCAGAACTAGGAAATCCAGAATCAGCCTCAATCGCTCAGCCCCTGATGAGCAGAGCAGACCCTGATGAGCTGAGCAGACCCTGATGAGCAGACCCATACGAGCAGACCCTGAGGAGCAGACCCACACGAGCAGACCCTGAGGAGTTGACCCTAACGAGCAGACCCTGATGAGCTGACCCTAACGAGCAGACCCTGAAATTTGCCCCTGACGATCCAGTAACCAAATCAGAACCGATCCAGCAAACGAAGTCAGACCCAAAGCTTCACTATTCCAAGGTTTGTTGATGAGGCAACAATCTCCTTAAAACAAATTCGTCCCCTACCGAAAGGTGCAGTAGAACGTGAGACGTTTGTTTCCCATGATGCAACAGAAATAAACAAGTATGTGCACCACCAAACTTGTTTCTTACGAACCACAAAGTGTTTGAACTCTCCTAACAAAAACAAGGAAAAAACCGAGGGAAAACTATTTTCCTTAAAACCGAAAGCTTCTGAATTTTCCTTAAAAAAAATATTATCCTTTTCTCTTCTAAAAAACGAAAACCACTGCACACTTTAAAAGGAAATAATCATGACAATTAAATCACATTAGTGGGTGGCCTTTCATTTGAAGTAACCACCAAGTTAATTTATAGAATTAATTTAACTGTTATGGAACTTTTAAAGGATTGGAAAAATAAAGAGACTTGCAAAAATTGGCTAGGCCGGGCCCGCACAATTTGGTCCGGTATTCGTGTACGCAGGACGCGCGGGTGTACACGAGTCAGGACTGATCGGATTTTGATTTGCACCCCTCTGCGCGCGCACGTTGAGAGAGCCTTTATCCTTATAACACTTACCCATCTACATATGAGCAATCATATATAAACACAATTTCTCTCTATTAGCTTTCCCATGTGGGACAAGCTCATTTCTCCTTATTTTCCAACACCATTGGGTGAACTTTGAGCAACAATTTCTCATTCACCCAAGCATCATTTTAAGCATATGAATATACCATTCCGAACTACTCACGGAGGAGTATCTGAATCACTCAAAAACAACCACTAACACAAAATGGACCATGCTTAAAATTGTACCTCAAAATTCTTACTAGGAGCATTTTTCCAACAATCCCCCACATGAATGAAATTGGTGAAAATACGTCAAATAAAATTATTTTATAGAAATATTTTATTTTGATCTTGAAGAGTTCAACGGTTCAACATTTGCATAGGATAGGTAGACCTCAGCGTTTGAGCCTTCCCTTGTGAAAATATATCTTATTTACTGGCTGACAAGGGACACGATGTCATTGAACTGTACTGCCATTCATGTAAATGAAAAACAACATCACACAGATATTTTACCTAACACATCTGAGTTCTCATTATTATGTTCATTTTGGCCATGAACATCTACATGGTTCTGCAAGAGTTTCTAAGAATTGAGCCCCATACAATTCCTTTTGAAGCGGCCCCACTTCTCTCTCACATAGGTGATTTCTTATTTAAGAGTATCTCGTAATGCTGTGCTCGGATTCCCGACGCATAAGAATCATAAAAGCCTTTGCTTAACCTTTATCCATACGAGCGTCATGTTGGACAGTTATGACCCATAGCATCACTATTTGTACAGATCATGGTGTTGTCGTACAAATTAACTATGTGACAAAGGAAATTGCTCTCTTATCATTTGTGATTAGATCATCAAGATGTATAAATGATAGGAGGTCCTTATGATTAGTTCCTGGATTGAGATGATATGAGACAGTATCAATCCACGAATGTTTAATCATTAAATATTCATAGTCGTAGTATTATCGAGATTGGACATCGATAATACGGAATAGACTAGTATTACACTTGTGCGCGTTATGAGGGCATAACAACATAGTTTCATATATTTGGGTATAGGATACTCATGCAAGTGTAGTAGGAGGTTGTGTTTTACCGATTGTATGGAAAATAGCTTCGCTCTGGATAGTCCCCTCAGAATTCCATTGGTAGTATTACTATGTGTCTATGGAAGTCCGAATCAGGGTAGGTGTATTTGGTCTTAACCTGAGACTTGAACCGCTAATACTTGCGACAATTAATGTACTTTGGTTTTGGTCGTCCAGGGCTTTAACAGGTTCTGTGTACGCCTCTGCTGGGTATATTGAGAATCGTAGTGTATTGGGTGTGATGTCGAGATGGAAGTATCACTCCAGTAATAGTGGAGATGATGATCACGTAGGATACGGAACTCAATCATCTAAAATGGGGCACACACAACAGATGCTGAAAATGGCGCTCCAAAATGGGGCACACACAACAGATGCCGAAAATGGCGCTCCAAAATGGGGCACACACAACAGATGCCGAAAATGGATCACCAGATCAACTCAGCTCGAAGCAGCAGGAAGTCAGGTGGCAGCTGGCGAGCCAGGTAAGTAAAAATACATTGCACGTACTTTGATAGGATTGTCATTGTCACACACTACACAAGTCCCATCAAAGTGGGGGCGACTGTAGGCACTGTATTTTTGCATATAAGTCCCTATGATGAGTCTTATTTGGAGGTACTACCTTTTAAATCGAGGAAGTCGCGGGAAACGGACGTCGGAAAGGAATCAGTATTTTGTTATATTTTATTCGCTTTTTTAGCTTCGGCTTACTTGTTGGACCTCCATTTTAAAGCACCTTTAGCCCAAGAAAACCCCGCATACCACTTAACTTTAGCCCAAAAACCCCCGCAAGCCCACACACCACTAAACCCACCAACCAAAGCCAACCAAACCCACCAACCAAAGGCCACACGCCCAACCAAGGCCCACACACGCCCAAGCCCATAAAAGACATCCAAAAATACTAAAATGCATATTTAACACATGGGAAAATCAAAATAAAACAAATAAAATCTAAGTAATTGCATGCCTAATTAAGATAAATCAAATATATTAACTTCATAATTAAACCAAATCTTATCTCTAATTAAATATTTATTTTCCTTGTATAAGACTAAAAAATATATCACCTTTATTGCACAAATCTTATTCCTTTTTCAAACGTGGATTCACCCTACCATTTGCCTATAAAAGAAACCTAAATCCAACCATTAGCACCCCTAGCTCATTCACACAAAAAACTCCTAGCATTCACGCATAACTCACACAAAAAAATAAAAGAGAGTCCACGCCCAATACAAGCAAGAAGCAACAAGAAATAATTATCTTCTCATCCTTCCTTCATTGCCGAAAACACTAAACCAAAACACCCTTATTGTCGCACAAATACAACCTGAAACTGTCCCATAATATCACCGAAAACAGTCCCTAATAACAGCCCCTTACATCACCGAAAATCACCACTAAAACTTCACTAACACCACCGAAAATCACCATAAAACAATGACCTTTTTACCGCAAAAATAGTAGCCTTTTGCCACAAAACAGTGACTGAAAAGCAACAGCAAAACCGCAGCGAAACGGAGCGAAAAAAGTGGTCCAAATGGCGAAACGGTGAAAGGAAGCAGTGGACCAGTGAACAGGAGGAGTTGCGAAGCGTTAACCCTTCCGACGATCGTGTATCGTACGTCCGAGAGGTGATTTAAAATGTTAGACCTGAGGGCACTTCTATTATTCATTTTTATTCATCTCTTAATTGTTTTATTTATTTTCTTCATATGGGAGTCGCTTGTGGATGTGTGTTTTGACCCTTGAATGAATGGGAAATGTGTCGTCTTTGCGGTATATAGGATGGAAACCTAGACATAAATTCCGTAGCCGAATCCGAATGGACGGTAGTGCGGTTTGTACTTGGGATATAACTCCACGTACCACTTGAGCAAACGACACATATCTTATTTCATTTTATCTTGATTGTTTATTATCCGTATTTTATATTTCGCCATTTACTTTCTGCACGTTATTTGTTTGTATATTGATGATGTAGTGCGCATGGGCTTAGTAAGTTGGTCTAAAGATTCTCTATTTTAGGGAAGAAAAGTCCAAAAGGCTACCTTTACAACAATACTTTACCGCGCCGGACATAGTATGTTTGATTGAATGAGAGATATGTTTAATCGAGCGTACGAGGTCCTATATTATTGTTGTCTTTATTTTATATGCACGGTAACATAATGCGCATGGGCTGACTATGGTGGATTAAAGGTCCTCTATTCGAGGGAAACGCCTGAAGGCTACCTTTACCATGATGTTTTGTTGCGCCTTTTATTATGTCATTTACCCTTTGCATATCGTTGCTTTATTTACGCATGCATTGCATTCTTGTGCGCATGGGATAACTAGGGTGGATTCAGGGTCCTCTATTCGAGGGAAAATGCCTAAAGGCTACCTTTACCACGATGTTTTACCGCGCCTTTTATTATGTCATTTATCTTTTGCATATCATTGCTTTATTTGCGCATGCATTGCATTCTTGTGCGCATGGGCTAACTAGGGTGGATTCAAGTTCCTCTATTCGAGGGAAAATGCCTAAAGGCTACCTTTACCACGATGTTTTGCCGCGCCGGACGAGGTACACCCGATTGAATGGGAATGAGTTCAATCGGGCACAGTGGTCCTACATTATGGATTTGCTTATCTATGTATGTGTTGTGTCATATATCATGCATCAGGCCTTGTCCTATTCGAACACGTTCTCGAACGTTATACGAATGCGAACCTTCTGTTTCCCGTTCGAACGCATTTACAAACACTACTCGAATGCGCATGCATTTTGTTTCATTAGGTCTTGTCCCGTTCGAACGCTTTCTCGAACGCTATACGAACGCGAACCTTCTGTTTATCGTTCGAACGCATTTACTAACGCTACTCGAATGCGCATGCATTTTGTTTTATCAGGTCTTGTCCTATTCGAATGCTTTCTCAAATGCTATATGAACGCGAACCTTCTGTTTACCGTTCGAACGCGTTTACTAACGCTACTCGAACGTGCACGTATTTTCTTTGTTTTATCATGCATCGGGTCTGGTCCCGTTCGAACGCGTTTACGAACGCTACACAAATGCACATACACTGAACTGGGTCATTTTCATCACATTTCATGCATGATTGCTTCTTGGGTGATTTCTCTTGTATTATGTAATTAACCATGCCATTCCATTATTGACACTTTTGCTGTTTTCATCCATTTGTATTCCCGCATTCATCTATTTGATGTGTTCGCAAGATTGTGTTCAAGCATGATTAGGTCGTTAGGATGTTACTTATTTCTCAAGCATGATTTAGCCATTAGTATGTTATTCCTCTATGCATGATCTTGTTATCTCCTTTCGCAATAGGTGTTTCTTTATGTTTATGTTTAGGATGTTATTTATTTTTCGTGTTTGATGATCCAATATGTTCATGAGATTGTTGTGTGATATCGTATGTTTGCCGTCATGATGATTACTTTCATGCATGTGAACTTAGATGTAGAATATTCTTGGAAATATGTTGCTTAGGCTTGGTTAGATTATTGCACAAATCATATCATTACAAGTGGCATAAGTAAGGGACCATTTCAAACCCAATGGTTTGAGGTCTCCCCTTGCGAGGGGTAAGTGCGGCCTTAAATCATTTTCCCGGTTCACACCGGGTGGCGACTCCATGTTATTTATCCGGTTTAGTCCCCAGTGGGCTACTCCGTACTCCCGACCGGGCCACGAGCCCGAAACAGCGTTGTCCAACATCTGTGTCCTACAGGTTCCACATACATGTGGAACCGAGAACCGACTATTTCAGTTTTGGTTGGAACCAGAAACGAACTGATGGCCGGGTCTACTATAAATTAACTCAATAACTCCTTGTAGCACATCGTAAAAGTCAATAGAACCGTCACCATGTTCTCCTGGAACTGTAATCCCACAGTTTTACATTGATCGCGAAATATCTATTTGCTTTGCGATAAAGCACACACCATTAACCATACAACCATAATACTCATATGCTTTTCTGGCAGGACCATAAGATAATGACATTACTACACTAGAGGGTTCGACTTTGCCATTTTCTATTTGATTGTTAATCTGAAATGCATATGAAATCATTGATTAGGGAAAGGAATATATACAATACACTGAAAAGTTTGGGTATTGGAAAAAATACTCGCAGTTGCCTCAAATCACTTAGGGAATGTCTTTCATTGTCTCTCACTGATATTTTGGTTGTTGATGTTGCTGGTGAGAATGATCTCATGATGTCTACATTAAAAAATGATAAAATTATTCAAAACTCATTGTAAATTATTCAAATTACTGAATTGAAATTAGATACGTAATGTAGCTACGATTGCACCTTATCGCAATTATCCAGAACAAACCAATGAGCACGTTGTTGTTCCTCAATTGTATTTATTTTAACATTCATCTTCTCATGGGGTCTGCAGTTTTGATTAAAAAGAGAGATATCATGTGATTCATATTCTCCCTCGTCGTAGTTTCTAGTCCGAAGATTAAAGGTTGTTACAATATTCTTCAAGTACATTGAACGGAATGTTAGGGCTTCGTTTACAAAATATGCCTTAGTTATTGACTCTTCCGGTCTCGTCTTATTTCTTACATATTGTTTGTACCGCCCCAATGCCCTGAAATATTTAGCGATAAAACTAATATGTTTTATATATGTGTGTGTCTATGACATGAATTAATATTTATACATAAAATCTTACCTTTCTTTTAGGTACATCCATATGAAGTGAACATGACCTCATTTTCGTGCTTCTGCGGGTAAATACACTGTCGGATAAACCATTACATCAAAAAATATAGATGGATATATCAGTTCCAACTGACAAAGAATGATGACGATTGCTTGCTCAAGTTCATCAATCATCGACGCGGTTAAATTCCTTTGACATAATTGTTTGAAGAAACCACACAAGTCCATAACTACGTCGAATACTTATAGTGGAAGGAACAGACGAATGCCCACGAAAAGAAGAATTTCCAGAAACACGTGACAATCATGACTCTTCAACCTAGTTGTTGTGTCATCTCTAACACATCTTCATATATTTGATGCATACTCATTAGAAAATTTTACTGTTTTCAACCACTCACAGAATGACTTCCTTTCAGCGAAAGCTAGGTTGACTTTGCCTATAAGAGTGGATCGTAAGTGTAAAACTTTGTGAATTTTCATATCATGCAGGTCTAGACATGCATTTTCAATGTCTTTTGTCTTTCCCATAATGTTCAACAAGGTACCAACCAAATTTTTGCATATGTTTTTCTCAATGTGCATCATATCCAAATTATGTCGCAGACTCAGACTTCCATAGTACCCTAGCTCGAACAAAATGCTCATTCTCGTCCAATTTAACTCTTCAGTATTGTACATAAAATATTTACTGGCGACGTTAAAATTTTGGATGCTAAAGATCCCATTTCTTGTAGTTTATGATTCATTAAAAACCATTTTGTTGCAACATTTAAATTTTTCCTTCAAATTACAACAACCAATTTTACATGTTCATATGCTAAAAATCGAGATTGTTATAATTCATTAAAGACCATTTGGTGGCAATATTGAATTTCTTCCTCAAATTAAGGAGTGCTTCATTTTTTTTAGGATGCATAAGAGAGCAACAAATTTTTCAGCTTTTATATAACCACTAGTTGGAAACCTGCGCAATGCACATATTTATTTTGATTTCATACATTTGATTCATGATTATTTTTAATTTAATTTTTAGATCATGCCACATCCTTCTAATTGTCGTTATTGTTGCTTTGGTAGTGCGGCGATTAAGGCAATAATTCATACATAACGGTAGTTAGTTAATATTCAGTGTATATAAAATCAGACCATTGCATTATTTTTAAAACAACAGGATTAATGTACTCTATAAGAGTTTGATACTGTCGGTATAATGCATGTATGTTGTCATTACAAAACCAACACAAATAAGAAGTTTTTGTCCAAAAGTTCAAACATCTCCAAAAAAAAGCTCATTTAGATCACTTAAGTGACGAGGTCTTCTCCAGCAACCACGTTTGTATTATTCAAGCTGTAAACCTAAGGTTTTAATGTTGGAATTGAAAGCACTGGGTATTGTAGCATTTTGAGGCTCAACATCTTAGATTTTTCCATCTAAAACCTTTCAACCAACCTAAGAAAATCTTATTCCATTACTTGTAGCACTTATTCTTTGAATGCAAGTTAAACGAACCCTTAAACCACCACATTGACTATTTTTATTAATCTTGATACTCTAATTTTAAATGAACTTACACTACTCACTGTTTGAAAATGATAAAAAGGGACAAAGTCTTTCATTTGATACACACAGAGGACTATAATAATATAACATTATTTTATTTTGAACCTAATTCACACACCACTAAATACTTTTGCTATTGGGAAACAATTTACTTACATATGGGATGACCAGCTTCCGATATGATCTATATTAAATTCGCTTCTGAAAGAAAAAAATAAAGTATCAGAATACCAAAAAATAAAAATTATGCATATGATATATATAGCAGTGTTAGCTAGCTTAGTGAAAACTTCTCATACTTGATAGCTCGCTGCGCTAGCACAATTTATAATTTATAATTTATAATTTATAATAATCAACAAATTTATATTGTAGCATAATAAAAATCTAAAAATGATTGAACATCTCCCCAGAATTGCAACAACTAAAATATTTTTTGTTATGTAATTGAAGAGTTCATTGTCATTATTCCTAATTAAACACCCTTATTCAATTCCCTAAGAGTTGCAACAACTAAAACTTTTTCTATTATGTAATCGAATAGCCTATTGCCATTATTCTCAATTAAACACTCATACTCAATAGCCATAATGGTAACCATTGAAATATGGATAAAACTTGATTTGTGTGAAGATGAATGATGAGATAGCTATTTCTCAATTTTTTTTATATAAAAATAATAATAATTATTGAATTTCTTCCTCAAATTAAGGAAAGCTTAACATTTATTTTAGAATGCATGAGAGAATAATTTTTTCAAATTGATTATATTGATTGATTGATTAAAAATCTCACAAGAAATCACATTCCCAAGTATTACTGAATGCTCCCAGGCATTTCATCGCGAAAAGATAATTCAAAGAGCGGTTTAACGGGCAAAATAAAATAAATAAATAATCCAGATTCGGTGAGATTCAAACGATCGACACTGTTTAAGTATTATTACTAAGTAAAAGTTGTCCAATCAGATATCCATCCTCAAACTCATCTAAGCGAAGCAAGCGGTAAAAGGTTTGGACTTCAGTCATAATAATAATTAGCCACTTCCAGGCTGCACCTGAAAACATAAATAAATAAGATAATAGAACATGTTTCTTCTTTTACTGAACTTGTGGCTACATGTTTGATGACTTGGCGACATCGCTATTACATAAACAAAACAATTACTAAACCCACAAAATCATATGATGCCCATGGTGGGCTTGCTATAGTCGCCCTTGCTTTAATGTAATTCTTTATGTTGGGTCTATGTGTGTTGACAAGTTTCGTGTCAAATCAAGTTTAATTAAGTTGTAATGAATCTTGAATATCGCAGAGCAATTGGACAAGTGTTTGGAGACTTTTGCATGATTCAAATGCATATTCGTTAGTGTCAAGTTCGTTAGTGCGTTCGAATGAAGTTGGGCAGATGCTTCACATTTATTGTGCGTTCGACATACCATTCGAACGAAACCTTCCAGAGGCTTCATGTTCGACAGGACATTTGACATGACGTTCGAACAAGTTTGCGGAACAAGTCGCGTGCGACATGCGTGTGTTGGGCGTTCGAACGTGGATGCATGATTTACTTATTTTGGACGCGTTTTTAAAGCTTTTTAGGAATAGGAAAACCCTACCTATTTGAACAAAGTTTAGCCACATTACCTAGGTTTGGAAACACATTATTTAGAGCCACCAAAGTTATTGTTTCTTCCTCTTTGATAACTCACCTTGAACGCTTCTTTGATTTCCTGTCTTCTTTATGGTTTGTGAGTATTCTTTGATAAATCATCAATACATACACAACCTTAACCCAATACACCATCAATACAGACACAACCTTAACCCAATACTCTAAGCCTTCATAGTTCTAAAGAGGAGTTATTGGTAGTCAGAGTTCTGGCGTTACGAGTTCGCATGGTTGATCTGCTCAGAGACTTCAGAGGTTCTTAAAATTGCCGCTTGGTGCGGGCCAATGAGTTGCCTTGGGTTATTACAGTCTAGAGGTATTTGAGTCAGCAAAGTTGTTGATTCAAATCTTATATCATCACTGTAAGTTTTCTCTATTATAATAGATTCGGGTGGTAGCCTATACCCGGAGTGATTTTTTTACTCCCACGAGTTTTCCACTCCGTCAACAAAATTCTTGTGTTTATTTTGTTTACTTCTTTATTTATTTACACTCATTGATAATTGTGTTAGACTTAAGGTGTTTGTTTGAATCTTACCATAGTAACTATATCTTTGACATGTCTTAGTTAGAGTTGATAATTCTGCATAGGGTCAGAACAGTTAAAACGAAAATTTTCAATTTTAAAATGGTATCAGAGCCTGAATTCTCTCATTGACCCTTAACTATTGATATAAGTCAACTCTTGAATTACCCCTCATTCTTTGATGGGACTGAATACACTCACTGGAAGGTTCACATGAGAGCGTTCCTTAAATCCCTAGATGAGAGGGTATGTATGTCAGTGGAATATGGTGGAAAGAACACACAGTCGTTGTCAAAGGGGTCTCTTCCCCTAAGGATAAGCTGACATGGACCAAAGAGGAGTATAAACAGAGCAATAAGAACAATAAAGCCATTAATACTATTTATGCGATTGTGTGCTCTGCTGAGTTTATGAGGGTTTCTATGTGTGAGGTTGCCAACGATGCATGGGACATCCATGAGACAGTTCATGAGGACACAATCCATGAAGAACAATAGACTCCAAGAGCTTGCTACTAGGTTTGAAGTCACTCGGATGAAGGAGGATGAGATGTTCGATGAATTTTACACTAATGTTGACATTGCATTTTTGCATACTATGTTTTAGCCCGGTAATGAGTCTTATGTGGACGCACCGCCTGAAAAGTTGAGAAAATTATGAAGTACAAACGCCGGAAGAAAAGAAAACACCAAAAAGCCTAGCCCAATAACTGACCAACATCACTTATGTCCGGCCGAGCACTACCACATCCGGCCAGACATTCTTTGTCTGGCCGGACTTGCCTTTTTAAAGCAACATCCGGCCGGACATACATATGTCTGGTCGGACTTTCCAATTTAAGAACATACCCAGCCGGACATGTATCAGACATTTTTCCTAAATTGCAGGATTTGTTTCATAGAATGACACTGATTCCAGCTTCCTAAATAAAAACGATTTCCTTCCATTTGAAATATTTATCTAGCCATATAAAAAGCACCCAAACTCATCAAAGAGGGGAGGATGAGAGGAGCTCTTTTTCAGAGACGATCCCTAGCCTACTTTGACAAAGATGAGACAACTAAAACCTAAACACACAGACTAAAACCTTGAAACCAGTGAGTCTCAATCCTTCCAGTGAGAATCTGACGTGCTTCCAACATCAACTACACATGTGAGACCTGAGGGCCCCATAAATTTCTTCTTCTTGTGCTGCGTTTTTCTATATGTGATAGTCGCAAAGAAATCTCGCCGTAGGCCCATATATATCTGACCATGTATGATTCTTTAGGTTATATAGGATGGAAACCCAAAGGTAAATTCCATAGCTAATTCCGAATGGACGGTAATATAGTCTGCACTTGGGATACAACTCCACGTACTACTTAGAAAATAAACATATGCAAGTCGACCTTTATTATAATTTATATTTCGTTTATTTTATACTCTGGCAGGATTCTTAATCTCTAGTTTTATGATACATATCTGAATGGAAGTGCACCAATATTCGACCGGACATGACCAAACATCCAGTTGGACATTAAGCCCAAAATAAATTTGTCCGGCTTGGCTTCTTTGAAGCCGGGTCAGAATATTTGCATGAGCACGTCTGTTTAGTTGTTGTTGTTATTGATCTATTTCATACATGTCTTTATCTACTATTTTCCATGTTTATGTTGTTGAGTGATTTAATTGTTTGAGTGTGATTTGCATTATAAGACATGGTGATACCTCAATTAGACCCATATACTATACTGACAGTTGCATCAGTAGAGGATCGTTCCAAACCTAAACGGGTTTAAGGTCGACCTTGCGAGGGGTGTAGTGCAGCCTTAAATCATTTCCAGTGTTTCATATTGGGTGGCGACTCTATTATTCTCCAGTTAGTTCATTAAGGACTTTCTGTACTCTCTATGAACTACGAGTTCAACAGTGTCGTGGTCGCCAAATATCATAAGTGTAGCAGTAAAACCTGTTTCGTACCTACAGCTAAGGTTAATGATATTGTTAACTCAAGCTTTTAATCTAGGAGAGACTATTTATGTGAATATGATAGTTAGAAAAATCCTTAGATTCCTCCCTAAAAGGTTTTTTCCTAAGATCACTGCCATTGAGGAAAACAACGATTTAGGTCACCTAAAAATAGAAGAAAAAAACTCATAGGCAACCTTCAGTTTTATGAGAACAAACTTCCAGGTTATAAAAAACCTAAGAACTTAATGATGAAAATCGTGAAGGAAGTTACCCGTGATTCATCAGATGATGATGATGTTGAGATGGTCATGTTTGTGAAGAAGTTCAAGAAATTTCTTAAGATGAATAAGAGTGGTCATGGCTCTAATAGGAAAATAGATGAGAAACCTAGAGAGATGATGGAGTCTAGAGGGGGGGAATGATAGGAAACCTCAAGGAATACAATGTCATAAGTGTGAGGGCTTTGGGCATATTAGATCTGAATGCCATACAAATTCAAAGTTCAAGGGCAATAATATTAAGCTAGTCTCTCATAGTCATAGTGATATAGAAGATGATCGTACTTCTGATGAGGAGAAGTGAAATTACATTGAATTTTCTTCCAGTATTGTTGGTTAGATAGAGTCTAATGGGAGTGATGTAAATGTCTATATTGAGTCCTGATGTAATGACTCTGATGATGAGGTTGATCTTCAGGTAGCTTATATTGAATTGTATAATGAAAGCTTAGCTATCAAGAAGACGTGTGGTGAGGTCACTAAGAAGTTGAGAGAAATTGAGTTAGAAATGGATGAGCTTCAAGCCAAGCTTAACAATCGTCTTATTGTTTTTGATAACCTCAAAGAGATTAATATGGAGCTCGTTTAGAGATTCAAATTTTTAGAGAGAGAACCGGAAGATGCTAGGATGCATATATCTGTATTTTCAAATGAGACTAAAAAGTTAGACCATGTGTTAGGGATTGGAATGCCTCATTGTAGGAAAATATTATTAGGCTTTATTGAGTCGAGTTGTGAAAAGGCATCAATGTCTAAAATTGTATTTGTCACAGCTCAGTCCTTGTCTGGTCATACTGATCTATCTCCTCCTCGTGACTTAGGAAATAAGCGTATTGATGATTGTCAAGTGACCCCTGTTGTAATTCCTCCCCATGTGCCTCAACATCAACTTAAAGGTGTCTCTGGTAAATCTTGATCTCGTCCGAGGTTTGTACATGTGTGCCATCACTGTGGCAAGTCTGGTCACATTAGGCCTAAGTGTTTTAAGTTGAGAAAATAAAAGAAAAAGGCTTATTATTGTTCTTCATAGATTTAATTCCTCAGATTTAGCTTTTTAAGTTTCTACACTTGCTAAACAGACGAGATCTATAAGTGAGACACTGGTTTTGTTAACAAGGAAGACTCAAGTGAAAAAGATTCCTAAGAGAGTTTGGGTGAGAAATGGAGATGGGTTCCCTATTAATTCAGAATGTCATGATCCGTGAGGATGAATGAAACTATAAGTTTGTGTGTCTCACATTAGTTTATGCAGTTTGGTTCCTACATTGCATATGTGTAAGTGTTTATTTTAGTTTTTGCATGTTGTGTTGTGTGTTTACTTTATTTACACTGCATGTTTATTTTTTTGTTATATGTCCATTGGTATATAGGATGGAAATCTGGACATAAATTTCATAGCTGATTCCGAATGGACGGTAGTATAATATATACTCGGATACAACTCCACGTACCATTGGATATTAACAAGTTGTTTGTTGTGTCTTTTATTTTTTATTTTTTAAAATAAAAATGACAACAACAAAAAAATTATAAAATGAAAAATACCAAAAAAACTTTTATGGCTTGAAATAGCATGTCGTAACTTTTGCATGTGATCCTGGTATGTATGATATATGGTTATGCATGTGCGATATGCTTTTTTTTCCTTAATGTTTCGTGTGCATATATAAGTGTGTGATAAAAACTCTTAGTATATCTTGTGCTTGCATCTCACGTAACACACTTTGTTTATGTTCGAGGCTTGGTCGCATGTATGAGTCATTGGATTGACAGTCTAATCTCTGTGATATTTAGATTACTGAATAGTGTGACTTTTGACTAGATGACCTTATGTTATCCTCGTTTAAAATAATAATAATAATATTTCTGTTCAAATATAAGTACTCAAAATAGCCAATGTGTCAATTTCAAAAGATAAGGGCAAAAAACATTCACTCGGAAGATGAATACTATATACAAAATACAGACTAATTAAGTCATCATCCTATATGCATAAAATTGACTAGACATTCTAATCAATATCTCTTTCAACTAAGGAATCATCATTTATGAAAGATAAATACTATATACAAAAGACACACTAACTGTCCAATAGTTATACTAACTGTCACATAGATAGTCATGATGTATCCTTTATTAGATCATATCTAATGCACGATTAATGGGAGTATCTCATAAGTCTCTTAGTTTTATTTCAAATATAAAACTTTATATCGAATATAATAAAGACCACTCCCACAGAAATCACGACGAAAATGATACTTAGGTAAATTTTTTACCTTACAAACATATCATTATTACCTTAATAATGAAATGTCTTCAAGATATAAAACTGAATTTTGTACGCTCCCACTAACCTTACAATCACACTCATGTATTTCTATTACTTTGACATAATTAAACATTCTGACTCATGTCAAAATCAGAGAGCACATATTTCCAGAAAGCTTATCTGAGTCTACAATAGGCTCTATAAGCTAGTATACCAAACTACAATCTTAGCAGAATACAAACTCTAGGGCCATGCAAGAATGAAACTCTTCAAACAAAGAAGTCGCAATGGATCTCTTTTCCGAAGAAACCATTCAGAAATGCCAATTTGCATTCCTAGCTAAAATGCACGGTTTAATATTAACATTAACCAACAGATCTTTAATTGTTCAATTAATGCGACTAGAGACAAGTTTCCTTAGAATTTACAATAGATTTTTGAGTATAACCTTTCTCACTATCATACTATAAAGGTCAAACCTTTATTAAGCTCACGCTTTTACTGCGCAAACCATTTACACATTTTATTAACAATTCATAACAAATACTCAATCGAGTTCAAAACTTGATTATGGTAAGCTAATAAAAATCTTAGATCTATGGTTCAATGCTAACTTCCATAATCGATATCAAATATCGCTCTCACTATAAGTTGTAGGATAATTTTCTTCAAAAGAAAACAACAGAACTATTAAGTATCAAATACTTCGCAAATGGCCCTAACATCGTATTAGACTTATATGGAAGATGTTTAAGGGTCTATTCATCTAATTAATTATGTGGTTCCATTTATAGTTTATCACTCTCATATTTGACTGCAATAATTCAAGTATTTCTATAATCGTCAACATCCGATGTTACACACCAAGTAATAAAATAATTTTATTACTCGGGATGGTAGAAAATATATTCTATAAAATAGAATATAATATTCTATTAAATCGAATAAATGAAAAACTTTTAGTTGTACCTCCGAGGTGCAAGTTCTTTCAATTGTATAACCATTATACAAAAGAAAGATTCAAATCTCAAACTTTTCAAGATTCGAATTTTCTACTTATACATATCGTGTACGTAACTGTAGAAACTAATGGAACGTAAATTGAAAATATGAATTAGTGTTACTGAAGCATATCCCCAAGAGTATCGAAAGTAATTCGGTAATACTCAATATATATTTCGAATCAAATTATATAAGATTCGATTTCTCCCACTGTACAATTCCATCACGATGGAATCATAGAAGGATAATATTAAGTAAGAATAATATTCGTTTAAATAATATTAGAACTAATTGCCCCCAAATTCATTTGTTTAATCATATCAAACATCTTTGAACAATTCAAAGACTATCGATGAATTTTTAGGATATAGTTTTGAAAACTTCAGAACGAACATCTTTGAACCAGTCAAAATATTCAATATGCGTTTCATCAGAAACACGTAACTAAGTCACAACAATTTATAGACTAAGTTACGAAGTAAAGAAAACTACCTAGAGTAATTCAAGATTCATTAAACTAGATACATCTAATGTATCAGTTTAATAAATCTTGTGGTCCAATGACAATCATTGGTTAAATGGGATTTAATCACATCCATGAATACAATATTCATTAAATTGATAAAGATATGTGGTGTAATCACGTATCAGACCATCATTTACTATACAGGATAAACATCTAATATTTATGTGATAAAATTCCATAAACCACTGTTCTAAATTATTTAAATTACCGAAAATATTTCTTAAAGTTTATCTCTACGTCAATGACACTACTAGTCGTATTAAAATATGTAACAATTATTTATAAAGAACAAGTAATTATCCAATAGTCACAAGTTCTGATATCAAATATTAAAACAATCATTAAATAATATTTTAAATAACTAGACGGGAGATCGGGTATCCAATACCTATAGTTGTTGTGTTGTGAGAATCGATATTCTCTACACACAACTATACAAATCTCATTTCTTTACCTTTCTAATTTGCCTTCAACTATTTATAACAATTGGAAATAATTGATTAACAAACTGTATCAGACACTTGACCAGCTAAGGTCTCCAAAACTAATAAAAGTCATTGTCAGTTAAAAAAAAATACCTATTGAGGTTTACTTAATGTCAATCAAGAATCTCGAGACATGAACCAATTCACGTCAATCCTTATTGCATAAGAAACTATTCTCTCCATATAATTATATCATAAAACATATATTTATTTAGATTATATATCGTGACTTAGCAACTAAGTCACTAACCATCTTGATTTTCCAAGAAAATCGGAATGATAGTTCCCGATGGTTTAGATTAATCTAATTATATCATCGCCTACTCTAATTTAGAACATATTCTAGAAATTCACAACCATAAATGAAGTCAGAAAACATATATAAAATATGCATGCAATGGATTAAAAGTTTAATTCTATCTAAACGATAGAATAAGGAAAACAAAAGCATACAGTTTTCATAATATTACACACTGTCTTAGTTATGGATTTTTTAACTCAGTAGTGTCCCCCACTACTTTACGTAATACCATAATCCCCAACGAAAAAATGAGAATTCAATAATTAAATCGAATTTCATAATGGGAAGTGGACCCCATGAATGTATTTCGACTCACAGCTTTGGCACGTTCTCGCCTATGTATATTCACAGATAGACAACTCATTTGTCAATCACACTCACTGTGATTCCTTATTTTGGTCCTGACCGTTTCTCGTTGTGACAGTTTTGTCACGTTCACATGAGCTGTATTAAGGCTACATTTGTCAATGACAAACTCAAGCTACTGATGTAATCTTGACAGCTTTGACACGTTCAGGAATCCACTTTCACTTGAATTTGTCTTATATCAAATATATATCTGGTGCAAATAATTTTCCATCAACTATCCTCACAGCTTTGGCACGTTCTCAAATATAGCTACAAAAATTTATTTATAACTGTATTGATAAGACATACCAATAAACAAGTATTCATAATACTAGTTACTATAATGCCTTATTTAAACGGGGATTTTCCTAAATTGTCAAATAATCCGAAATTAATCAAATTAATTTCACATAAATGTGAAAATAATAAAATTGGAATAAATATCATATATCAAGTATGAAACATGTAATGGACGTAGGATCAGACTCGCTCTGATAAAATTTTGTTGGGGTCGTATATGCGGTGGAAGCGTGGTTCGGGCGAAATCGTAAATTTAAAATTTTTAAACTTACCGAATAAATTACTTAATTTCTCATATGAATAATTCATTCATATTTCATCTAAACATTTTATTTGATATCAAATAACGACATAAACAATTTAGAAAACATCGCGAAACGTTTACGAAAACGTTTTTCTGTAAAATAGCATAAAACATGTTTTTGACCGAACATACCAACCGAGACCACACGAGGCTGCCCCTATCAGCCCCAATATTACTTGGGCAGTTCATGGGCTGCCCAAACAGTGACCAATTCACTGTTTGGGCAGTCGTTACCCGGTTAGCTGAAAAGTTATCAAGTAAAGCCATTTTTCACTATTTTCGCGTATTTTCCATCCAAAATAATTTCCGGAAATTATTCTAATGCCCAATACACATCCAATACATTTAATCAATTTTTCATGCTTAAATCTAATTTTCAAAACTTTAATCATGTTATTCTCAACACCAATTAAAGCCACTACAAATGAATGACTCAAGAACAATTCTAGATATTATTAGAGTGGTCATAACACTCTAGAATGACAACTTGTTATTAAAGAATCTAAATAAGCTTACTTTACACAAATTAAGTCTATTCAGCTTCTTTATTAACTTTATACATGCATATTTCCATTTTTCATGCATCCAAGCATCTCAACACAAATTCAAGAGATATTGAGCTACAGAAAAATAGAAACAATTTTTAACAAAAAAAAAGTAAGAAATACCTTATTTTCATGTTTTTCTTTGTAATTGTGCTTTAACACTTTTTTCTCTCTCTCAAACTCTCTATTTTGTGTCTTTGAACACTTAAACTTTTCTTTTTTTTTTTTTTTTTTTTTTTTTTTTTTGTAAAATGAAACAATTTATCTTTATATACTTTGATGTTTTGGCCAAAAATTTGAAGACCAAAATTGTCAAATTTGACTTGCAAATTTAATTAAAAGAAACAAAGTTCAATTTGATAACATTTTACTTTATTAAACTTTACATGTGTAACCTATTACATCATATCATTTCCCTGGCAAATGATGACATTGATATTTTATTTTAGTTACTTAATTTATTTAACAAATAAATAAGTTAAATAATTAATCAATGAAATATCTAAATATATGTATTATTATTTATATTAAATAACATAATACATATATTAATGACAAATGTCAAAATATCATATTTGACAATTAATTAATGTGTATTTTATAAAATCATATATTAAATATAAATATACATTAATTAGGAAATGACCGAAATGCCCTTATGCATGTATTTTCGTTTAACTGTTAAACGATTCGAATTAACTCATTTAATTCAATCATATATTATGAATAATATGTATTATTCATAATGCCTTGCCCAAGTTCTCAACAAGTGTACTTCATATTGTGGGATTCTCTAAGTTCATGTTTATCCGTCATTGAATCCAATTTCGTGTCCATAATTCACCTACTCGTAAATTACGACGACCACAGATAAAGCCGTTGAACTATACAAGTCGAGGTCATTACATACATACAATCCCTCCGTTAGAGGTTAGCCATATTATACCAGGGATATAAAAAGGAACGCCAAATCCCTGGGGTATAATATAGTAGACTTATATAAATTTTCAATCTCTTAATAACACTCGGAACTCACTTCTGTGGTGTACCACGACCATGGACTTAACAGATCGTAAACACGTGCAGGATACTGTAGGAAACGATTCCAGTGTGGCGGAATCGTGTTAGGCACCAAGAACGACCTTGAAAATTTTCAGCACTTGCTCCCTCCTTAGCCGAACCGACCAGCCCATTTTCTTTACTGTTTTGTGTTATTTTTGATTTATTTTACAACACAAAATAGACCCCGAACAACAGCACAAACAATGGCGAAATTCAACACCGAAATCACTCAAAACATGTGCACAGTGGGATGCTGTGTTTATTGATTTTTCAACATCAATTCCTGGCCAAATACTCACTCCAAAACAGCCCCAAAACGTTCCCAAGTCAGCCTCTTATGTTCCTAAAATTTCTGGATCAAATCGGAACAAAACCGAGGCACCAAAATCACACAATACCAGTGGCAGTTGGCTGTTTTGTATGCCTACTGCCGAGACAATGAAGAATAGAATAAGGCAGATTTTTTTTTCGTTTCCAAAGAGTCTTCCGTGCTATGACTCACAACCAACAAAAAGAAGTGTGGGCTTCACTCACAAATGAAATCCCTAAACGCTTCAAGGATTTGAAATCACACAAATTTTTCATAAACCTTTTTTGTTTTTCTTTTCTTTTTCTCACAACACTTGAGAGAGAGAAAAAAACAATGGTGGCTAGGGTTTCAAGGGAATGAGGTTACACTAAAAAGAAAACCATTTTTCTTTTTATATTTAGGGTTTTCAAGTTATCAAAATGACACAAACCCTACGCTTTTCCCTCTACATGTTTTGGCCATATAGGCTTTATTTTGGCAAGGAATCGATTTTTTAAATGTCATCATAAAGACATAATCAATTTCCTAAAATAAGACTTGTAATTTTCATTCAAAGAAAATATGAATTTAAAGTCATAATTTAAATCCATTTATTTCCAAAATGTAAATTATATACAATATATAATTTATTAATTATAAGACTTAAAAAATAAAATGTTAAATAATTATCTTATAATTATTAACAATAAATAGAAAAACCTTATATTAAAATTAATATAAGTTCCATGTGTGACAACTATATTAATAATCATATTAATAAAATAGCGTATGTGTGTTTATAATTGGACTATCCAATTATATTTAATTTGCTACAGTTTGTCGGGCTAGCACGAGGACCAAATGGACCTACAGTTCCGAGCTCCAATAATCCCGGAATATTAATTAAACTCTTTAATTAAATATTCTGAGTTATTTACTTTAAGTTATTCCACTAAAAACCTAAAGCTGTACTCCCGTTGACGTAGATATATTATAAAAACTAGACTACGTTGGTGTCCATCGATATAGTCATTATATATGAATCGACCCTTTACGAGTATCTCATACTTAGAGCCGGGTCATAATGTTTGTTTTAACCCTCCAATTATTTTCACCTTAAGTACCATTGATTCTCTAATGAACTATTTATTCATTACAATTATGAATATTAATATATTTATTCGTAATAGAAAAACTTGAGCTATCTAATCATTCAAGTACCGAATCAATCCTTAAGGAAGATACCCATCTACTTCTCGCAAGAAAGAGTGAACTCCATATCTATGTAAGACATCTCCAACTACACACTAGACCATGTTTCCAAAGTACGTAGCTATTGGTCAGGATTTCTACACCAACCTCACATTTGTAAATCAAATGATATAGCCTGTCATGCAGGAGTTCGTAGTACATTTAAGATTTAGATCAATACATATATGACCATCTAGTAAATTGAAATATTTGGGTCGAGTCTTATATGATCACATCATATAAGATGTCTTCATTATCATGTCACCACATGCACGATCCCGGATCAAGGTTGCAATTCGTTTATAGAATAGACCGCAGCTATTGATAAACCACAAACAAAGTACCCGCTTTGTTTGCTCTCTATGGACTATTTTAGATTACTAACTTCAGACTTAAATCATATTGTGTATGACATCCATACACTAAGCCTGAAGACACATAATTAATCAAGGGTAAACATGACAATTACTAATATGCGGTTTTAATTCAAAAAAATTGATAAATGAATAATGCATCATTTTATTAAATCACGAATCTCGTTTACAAATTACATGAAGCTCTAGGACATATATTTCAATAATCTCTCACTTACACTAGAGCAAATATGATATGTCACGTAATCCTAGACCCTATAGGTGACCTTCAAATACTTTAACCGACAAGGTCTTTGTAAATAGATCAGTCAGGTTCTCTGCAGATGTTATCTGAATTATCTCTCTAATGAGATTATATTTCCTATCTATATGCTTCCATTTCAATTATCTTTTCGGTTCTTTGGAATTCGCCAATACATTACTGTTATCACCATAAAGTGTGAGTGGTTTATCCGTATCTGGAACAACTTCTAGATCTCCCAAAAAATTTACGGAGCCATATTGCTTTCTTAGTTGCTTCGTAAGTTGCTACATACTTGGCTTCTATGGTGGACTCAGCAATATAAGATTATTTTATGCTCTTCCATACAATGGCCCCACCATCTAGGGTAAACACTGATCTGGATGTTGATTTCCTAGAATCGACATCCGTCTGAAAATCAGAGTCTTTATATCCTCTGAGGATCATATCCTCACTAGAATACACAAGCATATAATTTCTCGTTCTCTTAAGATACTTGAAAATGTATGTCACAGCTACCCAATGATCTAATCATGGGGTTAGATTGAAACCTACTGACTACTCCCACTGCAAAACAAATGTCTGGTCTCGTGCATAACATAGCACATATGAGACTACCAACTGCTGAGGCATATGTGATATGTCTCATTTCCTCAACTGCTTGAGGTATCTTAGGATACTGTTCATTCGATAAATGAATTCCATGTAAAGGCAAATTGCCTTTCTTGGAATTCTGCATCCCAAATCGTACAAGAATCTTGTCAATATAAGATGCTTTAGACATAGCTAACAGTCGTCTCTTGCGATCCCGAAGAATCTGGATCCCAAGTTCATAATTGTCATCTCCCAATAAGGAAATTATCATCGACGTATAACACGAGAAAAACCACCTTACCGTCAATGAAGTGCTTGTATACACAAGGCTCATCGACGTTCTTCTTATCTTATGTTCCAAGATCGAGATGCTTGTTTTAGTCCATAAATATACCTTCGCAACTTGCAAACCTTTTACTCTTGACCTTGGGCTATGAACCCCTCTGGTTGTACCATATAGATACACTCATAAATATTGTCATTCAATAATGCAGTATTGACATCCATTTATCAAATTTCATAGTCATAATATGCGGTAATGGAGAGAATAATGCGGATGGGTTTGAGCATGGCTACTAGCGAAAAAGTCTCATCATAGTCGACTTCATCTTTCTGGGTATAACCATTGGCCACTAGCCTAGCCTTGAAGGTCTGTACCTTCCCATCTACTTCTATCTTTATCTTATAGATCCACTTGCAACCTATGGATTTTACCCCATCAGGTTGGTCTACAAGTTCCTAGACTGAGTTGGAGTACATCGACTTCATCTCTAAGTTCAAGGCCTTGACTCATCTTCTTTATCAGAATCATCCATTGCACTACGATAGGTCAATGGATCATCTACACCATCACTAGAAGCGACAACTTATGCCTCTCTTATTCCTAGGTAGCGAGTAGGTTGTCGTATAACCTTCCCACAACGTCTAGGTGGTAGATCATTCTGATAAATATATATCTGACATTCAGATGATAAAGGTGCTATATTTTGGTCAACTACTGTTGTTGATATTGTATTGGTCATACCAACAAGTAACTCATCGAGTACCACTTTACTTTGAGGTTTGAACTCTCTCATATAGTCCTCCTCAAGAAACGTAGCATTTGTCGATACAAACATTTTGTTATCTTCTGGAATATAGAAGAAACCACCCCTAGTCTCTTTTGGATAGCCTACAAATAGGCACACCTGAGAACGTGATTCCAACATAGTAGTCTTGTTCTTCAGCAGATGTGTTGGACACCCCCATATGCGGAAATGTCGAAAACTAGTTTTACGACCGCTCCACAACTCTAAGGGTGTCTTAGGAACAGACTTAGATGGAACTACGTTGAGGATATACATCACTGTCTGTAATGCGTATCCCCAAAAAGAACTAAGTAGTGAACAATAACTAAACATAGATCTCAGCATGTCTAGTAGGGTCCGATTTCTCCTCTCTACAACATCATTCTGTTATGGTGTTCCAGGTGCTGTGAGTTGGGATCATATCACATGCTCAACCAAGAATTCCTCGAAATCATTGTCGAGGTATTCTCCTCCATGATCTGATCGTAGAGTTTTAATCATTTTACCTAATTGATTCTCAACCTCTGCATACTCTTTGAACTTTTCAAAGATATCTGACTTGTGCTGCATTAAGTAAACACATCCATATCTGAAATAATCTTCAATAAATGTGACAAAGTATTCATAACCACCCTGTGCTTTTACATTCATTGGTCAACAGAAGTCTAAATGTATCAGCTCTAATGGTTGATTGACTCTTAGCTCTTTTTCCAATAAAAAGTCTCTTGATCATTTTTCCTTCTAGACAAGATTCGCAGAATGGTAAAGTCTCAAGCTTTAACTGGTTTAAAGCTCTGTTCTTTATCAGTCTATCTATCCGGTCAAGACTAATATGACCAAGTCTAAGATGCCACATATATGTGTCATCGTGAGAAATCTTTTGCCATTTTGTTTTAGGTTTTTCAACTTTAAACATCTCAATGTTGAGCAGTGAGCTATGCGTTAACGGTCTTAACACATACAAGTTATTTTTAAATTTTCTTGTGCATATTGGTAGTTCATTTCTCGAAATAATAACTATTATTATTCAATGAAATGGAAAAAACCATCACGCAATGATTTTGAAACATAAATCAAATTTCTGCGACAAAACAAGATTAAACAACGCTTTGTTTAATTCCAAATAATTATTATTTGAAAACTTAAACTGGAAACTCCCACTATTTTTACTGAAAAAAAATCCTCTGTCATGACTCTCATGGTAAAGATACATTCAGCAAGGTCTTTCCATGTATCAAGTAGATGAACCCTTAACCTTTCCAGTGTTTCTTTCACTTCTTTGCAGATTAGAAAAATCGGGCAACACTTGCCTTTCCACTAGGCTTACAAGAATCCATCAACATGGACTCGTAGTGGGTGAGCTCATTAAGCAGCTGAGTCAAAGTAAAGGTAAACTTGTTCATAACATAGTTGCTATTAAACTGCAAGATACTCTTCGGAAGAGTTTCCATGATCATGGTCACCTAGCTACACTTGTCATTACATGCTCCATGAGTTTCGACCATGTTGAGATAGGTCATCATCCTCAAGACGTGCTCTCGGACTGATGTCTCGTCATTCATCCTTGCGGTCATCGCTGAGACCATAGCTTCATGACATTATCGCTCTGAAGGCTGCCCGAACAAGCCCTGTAATGACTTCATCATCAAAGATGTTGTAGCCATTGGTTCATGTTTTGCAGTAAGAACCTCGAACATCCCTGCTAGCAAGTAACAACAGGCTTTCTCATTGACCTTAACTCATTTTTAGTGGACATTGCGTATAGCTTGGCTAGTATTTCTGGCCAGCTCTGGAGGAAATTCTTCTGTCATGATAAACTTAAAGTCTTCATAGACCAATATGGAGTTTATGTCATATATCCATTTAACATAGTTTTCCATTTAACACCCTAAGCTATATGGCATGTTATTCAAATATTTTGAATTAAACATAAATATAACAAAAATAAAGTTGCATTGACCGTACTCGTTTTTTATACTAATCTAATTAGTATAAAATATTTACCATTGCATCATTTGGTCTTCAAAACCTTGCTCCATGGAATGGTAAGTGCGGGAAAGATTCTTTGTGTTGTAGTTGACAACATCGGCTCTCCAATTTACATGAAAATTTATACAACTTAAAATTTTACATAAAATATTTACAAGACTACAAAAAAAAAATGGTTTTATGCTCTTACATTCCCCAAAAGCAAAATAACATAAGAAAATAAGAGCCTGGAAAATTTACGACCATTGCAACACATTCATTGCATTAACATAAACAAAAATATTCATCACATAAACATATAATTGTGTCTACTCATCACAACATGCAAAAAATATTTATATCATATATAAATAAATAAAAAATAGAAACTTTTCATAAAATATAGAAGGGTAAAGAGCATTTTTCAACCTCGCTCTAGATGTCAATTCTAGGAAATGATTTCTCGTGCGGCGGAAGCGTGTTAGGCATCAGGATGGACCTTGAAAAATTTTCTGCACTTTCTCCCTCCTTAGCCGAACCGACCAGCCCATTTCTTTTACTGTGTTTTGTTATTTTTATTTATTTTACAACAAAAAACAGCCCCCGAACATCAGCACAAACAGTGGCGAAATTCAACACTGAAATCACTCAAAACAGACTCACAGTGGGCTGTTGTGTTTGCTAATTTTTCAACAACAATTCCATGCCAAATACTCACTCCAAAATAGTCCCAAAACATTCCCAAGCCAGCCTCTTGTGTTTCCAAATTTTCTGGATCAAATCGGAATATACCGAGGCATCAAAATCACCCAATATGCCCACTGCCGAGATTATGAAGAATAGAAGAATGTGGATTTTTATTTCGTTTCCAAAGAGCCTTTCGTGCTATTACTCGCAACCAACAAAAAGAATGGTGGGCTTCACTCACAAATGAAATCCATAAACGCTTCTGGGATTAGAAATCACACAAGTTTTTCTTAAACCTTTTTATTTTTCTTTTTTTCTTTCAACACTTGAGAGAAAACGAAAACAAGGGTGGCTAGGGTTTCAAGTGAATGAGGTTAAACTTAAAAGAAAACCATTTTTTTATAGTTAGGGTTTTTAAGTTATCAAAATAACACAAATCCTAAGCTTTTCCCTCTACATGTTTCGGCTATATAGACCTTATTTTGGCAAGGAATTGATTTTTTAAATGTCTTCATAAAGACTTAATCAATTTCCTAAAATAAGACTTGTAATTCCCATCCAAAGAAGATATGAATTTAAAGTCATAATTTAAATCCATTTGTTTCTAAAATATAAATTATATACAATATATAATTTAATAATTATAAGACTTAAAAAATAAAATGTTAAATAATTATCTTATAATTATTAACATTAAATAAAAAACTTTATATTAAAATTAATATAAGTTTATGTGTGACAACTATATTATTAATCATATTAATAATATAGTGTATGTATGTTTATAATTGGACTATCTAATTATATTTAATTTCCTACAGTTTTTCGAGCTAGCACAGGGACCAAATGGACCTACAGTTTCGAGCTCCAATAATCCCGGAATATTAATTAAACTCTTTAATTAAATATTCTGAGTTATTAACTTTAGGTTTTTCTACTAAAAACCTAAAACTTCACTCTCGTTGACGTAGATATATTATAAAAACCGGACTATGTTGGTGTCCATCGGTATAGTCATTACATACGAATCGACTCTTCACGAGTATCTCATAATTAGATCTGAGTCATAATATCGGTTATACCACTCCAATTATTTTTACCTTAAGTATCATTGATTCTCTAATGAACGATTTATTCATAACTATCATGAATATTAATCTTTCTATTCGTAATAGAAATACTTGAACGCTCTAATCGTTCAAGTTCCGAATCAACCCTTAAGGAAGATACTCATCTATTTCTCGCAAGAAGAAGTGAACTCCATATCTATGTAAAACGTCCTCATCTACACATCAGACCATATCCCCAAAGTATGTAGCTATTGGTCGGGATTTCTACACCAACCTCACTTTGTAAATCAAATGACATAGGCTGTCATGCATGAGTTCGTATTATACTTATGATTCAGATCAATCCATATATGACCATCTACTAGATTGAAATGAATTTATTTATTTAACGGATATTATAAGAAATTCATTTCTATCTGGGTCCAGTCTTATAAGATCACATCATATAAGGTGTCTTCATTCTCATATCACCACATGGACGATCTCGGATCAAGGTCGTCATACATTTATAGAATGGACCGCGGCTATAGATAAACCACAAACAAAGTACATGTTTTGTTTGTTCTCTATGGACTATTTTAGATTACTAACTTTAAAATTAAATCATCTTGTGTATGACACTCATACACTAAGCCTGAAGACACATAAGTAATCAAGAGTACACAAGACAATTACTAATATACGATTTAAATCAAAACAATTGATAAATGAATAATGTATCATTTTATTAAATCAAGAATCTCGATTACAAATTACATGAAGCTCTATGACATATATCCCAACATAGACCTATTCTCCGTACACAAGACTGACAGATTTTATCTGATATACACCGGATATCATGAGCATGAGTCCATACCCTACGAACAGTCGAAGGTCTGATCTAAATAGATCGATGATGTGACTGTCATCAAAGTGTGAATGATAACTCATATATCCACCGTGGTATCTCAAGTCTAAGGACCAATATGCTACTAGACTCGAGAAGATTCTTATTGGCGTTAGTGTACCATCTTTTATGAAATTTTTGGTGAGTCGTTCAGTGTTTATCAAATAAACACCTACGTGTCTATACGAGTCTCCAAAGACTCATGATCCATTGGGATAGACCATCATACCAAGTCCGATATACAACATGTACTAGTCTCAGTGGATTTTACTGACCGACCAGTGTCAGTAAATCTTGACTATGAATTTTATTTGAGAATATACAACTTATAGTACGTTTCCCACTGTCAATTACAAACTATGTTGTATCTGCGCACTACGTTGTAAATCCTCAAGTCTTTGTCTAATATATATATATAACACTAAACAAGATTTAGTTTCAATCTAATTGAAATTAGATCGAATACGTATATAAAAGACAATAGGTGTAACCATAAATTAGTAATATTATGGAAAAAGAAATTGTTCGTATTCATGAATCCGACATAAATATGATCCGGATTGGCGCTCCGAGCACCTACCCTATCACTTATTGGATCTAGTGTGTTGGCAAGTTCCGTGTCAAACCTAGTTCAATTGAGTTGTAATAAATCTTGAAGATCTTGGAGCAATTGGACAAGTGTTTGAAGACTTTTGCATGATTAAGAGGCATGTTCGTTAGTGATACGTTCGTTAGTAGTTAGACAAAGGCTTCACGCTCGTTGTGCGTTCGACATACCGTTTGAAAAACACTTTTCATAGGCTTCACGTTCATTGCGTATTTGACATGACGTTCAAACGAGTTTGCGAAACAAGTCGCGTGCGACACGCGTGCATTGGGAGTTCGAACGTGGATGCGGGATTTGCTTATTTTGGATGCGTTTTTAAAGCTTTTTAGGAATAGGAAAACCCTAACTATTTAAACAAAGCTTAGCCACATTACCTAGGGTTGGAAACACATTATTCAAAGCCACTAAAGTTATTGTTTCCACCTTTTTGATAACTCAACTTAAAGATTTCTTTGATTTCCTGTCTTATTTATGATTTGTGAGAATTCTTTGATAAACTATCAACACATATACAACATTAACTCAATACTCTAAGTCTTTTGAGTTCTAAAGGAGGAGTTATTGGTAGTCAGAGTTCTGGCGTTGCGAGTTCATATAGTTGATCCGTTCAGAGACTTCAAAGGTTCTGAAGAAGGCCGCTTGGTGCGGGCTCGAAGAGTTGCATTGAGTTATTACAGTCTAACAGGTATCTGCAAATTTGTTGCTTAAGATCTTATTCCATCACTATAAATTTTCTCTATTATAATAGATTCGGGTGGTAGCCTATACACAGAGTGATTTTTTTACTCGCACAAGTTTTTCACTATATCAACAAAATTCTTGTATTGATTTTGTTTACTGTTTTATTTATTTACGCTCATTGATAATTGCGTTAGAATTAAGGGTGCTTGTTTGAATCTTACTATAGTAACTCTATATTAAAATGCCTTAATTAGAGTTGATAATTCCGTACATGATCAGAACCGTTAAAACGAAAAATTTCAAATACCATTTTCAATTCTCACAGTGAAATGCCAAATTTACAGGCAATCTTATTTCTGGTTGGATGTTAATTTAATTTCTGTGGTTAGAATATATTGCATCTGAATTTCTCTATGTACAGAAATACAAGCACTAGTCAATCACCATTCAAATCATTGAAACCAGAAGTTCAATCACCTTATGGTGCGCTGTTGAACACAACCACTCACACACATACAAAACGGAAATTATTGTACAAAATCGCACATCGACCCGCGGGTTTGGCAGTTCGGGTTGAGGTGACCCGAAATCAATTTTAATTCTTTTTCAAACCGCGCGATTCGGGTCGAGTTGCGGTTTGAACCGAACCGCTGAACACCCCTACTCTTTAAAATGTTTGGTCAGATAGAGTATAAGCTAATTTATAAGTTGTTAAATTACAAATAAGAACATAAAGAAAAAATTAAAATACACAAACTATTTAAATGAAGGGTAAGATTATAAATTCCCCTAAAAATACTCAAAAAACACTCCAAAAACTAGTTTATGGTTACCTTAGCGTAATCGCTCCGTTTGTTTAAGCGTTTGACGCTAGTTTTTACGCTAGTAAACGGCTAGGATGCAAAAAAAAAAAAAAAAAAAAAAAAGAAGAAGAGCATTTGAAGGCACAATACTCAAAAGAAGAGGAAAACAAGCAATACCTTGTATTTCTTCGCACACTTTGCTGCTGCTGCTGTGGCTTCTACTGAGGCTTCTTGATGGACTGCGATCATATCTCCTTACCTATTCCAGTTGACAAATAAACACACAAAGCCACAGATTTATAAGAAAGCAGTCCGGATCGGGTGATTTGACGACGAGATTTTCGTTAGTATAATCAAAGACACGTCTTGTTTGGTGGCGTAGGGCGTAGGATTTGACTTTCAGATTCTGAGTTCGATTCAGAGATTTTACTTGCTCCGCTTAAGTCCGGATCGGGTGATTTGACGATGAGATTTCCAACATTTCAAAAAAAAAAAATCAACGACACCATAAGTCCCTGGATACACCGAGAAAATTCAGAGTCAATAATATCATGACAGAAGATTGCCAATCTAAACAAAAATAAAGACAACTTATAATGCAATAGTTTGATCAGCTGCTAAAATGGAGAGGTCGCAAGAAATCCAAAAAAAAAAAAAAGAGGCAAAAAAGTTATTGTCAATTCATATCCAGTATTTTGTTGTTTTCATATCAGACATTTCAAATGTGCTTTTGGCAAAAACAACAGTTGTTATCAACAGATTTCAATAATAATTTACAATTATTTAAGAAAATATAATATATTAATGATATTGATATTATTATTTTAATAATAATTTAATTAAATCGAAACATACTCTCATATTATCGTTTGTATGGAAACTTTTTATTTTTCATCCAAAATCATTAATCAAAATCTCAATAAATAAATTAAAAAATGAAATTTGATGATTTTTAGAAAATTAGAAATCGGTCAATTAATCAATTAAAATTGCCTAAATTTTAACATCTTGAGATTAAATTACTCAAATAATGATATACGATTAAGCTCCGATTAATTAGTACTTAAACCGCGAAGTTGGTGAGCATTTTACTTAGGCCGGTCAAAACCGCATTAAACCGGTTGGATTAAAAAAACCGAACCGATCGAAGCCTGCCTTACTACAAAAGTTCCCAAATTTACAATTTTTATCCAAAACCTAATTTAACCTCAGCGCCTGCTCCGACGCCTGCGCCTGCTTCCGGTCGATTGCTGCTCTACCGTTGAAACATTGAGAATTTACAGAACCGTGCCCACACCTACTTTAAATAGCGACAAAAAAAAAAACAAAAAAACATTTAAAAAAATATATATAAACAATGCAGTTGAAACATTGAAAAATCAATTTCTTCCTACGATAACAGGTATAAATTTTTAAAAACTTCTGTATTGATTCAAGATCTTTCATCTTATTACTTACAATCTTTGATTATCCATTTGATTATACAATTTATGTTTTAAATTATTATAACTATTCAGTGAAAATTTAATTTATATTTTAGTAGTTGCTTTCTTTTTCCTGTGCCTTATCCATTAATGAGGTAAATATTTTGTATGTGTATTGTGTCTTTATACATGTAATGTATCACTTCTGTTGAAATTGGGTCTATGTGTGTTGGTCGTGATTTCATGTCTCGTGTTTGAAGCAATAATTTTTGATCCTTTGTCCCTTTAGTCTATTGATTGCATTGAAGACTGCAATCTCAGAACAAAACAAGAATGGCTTCACGTTTTCAAGCAGCTATACTGGTGACTGTTCCATGCTATCCAAACGCCATCGCCTGGTCTGATGAGAACTTAATAGCAGTTGCTTCTGGTCAAGTTGTCATCATTATGGTAATCATTACACTTGCTTATTCAATTTTGCTAGTTTTGAAATTTGACTTTTTTGCTGTAGATAAAATTTAAAAAAATTAAATTGTTGTTTTTATATAATTATTGATTCCCCCCCCTTAACTTCTAATTCAGAATCCAGCTTTGCCTTTTGGTCCTAGGGGACTGATTACAATTCCTGATTGCGAACCATATCCAATTGGTGTGGTAAAAAGAGAAGGTAACCCATTATAGTTTCAACTTTTTGACTAAAATATGACTCAATTTCTTTTTTTTTTTTTTTATTTATGCGCACGTTTCAGAGTTTTATCTGTGTTTTACAGATTTACTGAGTGGTTCCTTGCTGTCCAATTCTTTAAATCGAGACCGACGTCCATCTGTTCGATCAATTTCATGGTCTCCTATAGGAATGGCACCCAACTCCGGGTATGGATTTCAAATTATTTTTTATGTTTTCTCTTTGGTATCTCTAAAACTTCTTAATGCTATGTAATTGTGTTTGTGATGTTATTTTATGCAGGTGCTTGTTAGCTGTTTGCTCAACAGCAGGACACGTGAAGATTTATCGTTCTCCGTTTTGTGATTTTGGGGCTGAGTGGATAGAGGTATGCACCAAGGAAGCAATTCATGATGCCAATATTGGTGATGATAGTAAGTGTTGTAATTACCCAGGGAATTACTTGTAAATCCTCAACTCCTCCACTTGAAATGGAGCGATGGCTAACATACCAAATATGAGGATCACTTTTAGTTTTAACTTAACCGTATTCCAGGAATGTTCAAATAGAACATACAGGTCCCTGTAAATGATATGTATTTACTTGCTGTCATATATATATGACTGCAAATATAATTTCTTAAAAAGATGTAAGAAAAAAATTTGGCTTACTTTGGTCCATATATTGATTGACCCATGTGGTATCCCTTGAACACAACGCATTTCATTTTTTACATACTTTTTCATTCTTCGCTTTTAATAAAAAAAACTAAATACGTAAATAAATGAACTACCTATTTCATTTTTCTTGCATGTGTACTTTTTACTTTCTATAATTGCATTTGTAATGATTTTTTAGTTGTCTCAGAAGTTTTTTTAATAATATTGTTGTTTAGTTCTAGCCAATCAAATTCCAACTTTGTTTTCCTTGAATCTTCCATAGGTCATTGATATATCAGACAAGCTGTACGACTACCTTGCAACTATTAACTTTGGGGAATTGAACATATCTTCTGCAGAGATTTCTAAAGTAAGTTCTATCATCTACTAATGAATCTTGTTTGTTGTCTTGCTAATTCATGCTATGATGCACTAATTTGCACACAGTAATAATCTAATCAGCCCTTTTGTCTGCAAAATAATGTGTGTATGCCTCTTACTAGGAGAAAACACCAGATCATGAACCTATTGATGATATGCCAGATTCTGTACCAAGAAATGAGCGCAAACGTCGCAGAGTCAATGCATCTAGTGTAATGTAAAAATCTCACCTTTTCTTTTTTAATTAGAAGTTTACTTAGTATCATATATCTTTGTTCTTTAGTTTTTCAATTTTTTTCTTTTAAATCGGCAAATTATATTAATGTTCAACTTGCTTAAGAAATGAAATAGGTAAATAGTTTGTCGTCTTTTATAATACATGGTGAAAGAAAGGAATAAAATAATTGAATGATTCTGTGTAGTTAGTTTTAGGATATGCCATGGATATAGTGATTTATTTTTATGAGAAGACAAGATAGGTTCGGCATTCAATAAGGGTGGAAAGAGGCCAAATTTGATTTGTTCCTCGAAATTGGGAGTTAGGTGCAGCAATTTTCTATGAAGCACTTTCATGACCAAATTTTTTGTATTTGAGAAATAATGTGATGATTATGATTGCAGAATTTTACAAAGAACGATGAGAATAGGAGATTCTAGACTCATGTTGATGGTCATTGGCCTTAGTCCTCTATCCCCTAGGCATCACTCTTAGGTTTAGCATTGCAGGAGCTTTACATTTTACAACGCAATTGAAATGAACTGCATAGTTATATTGGCTGCTGCTAGTACTCTATAACAAATTTTGGTTTGCATATATAGATGCGACAATATTTTTGAATTTGGAGTTCAAAAATAAAATAATTTGCACTCATGAGCAACAATATTAATCCCTAATAAGGCCTTTACGTTACAAAATTACCTGGTTTGTGGCTCTCTTGGGATTCTTGGTGGTCCAATTTAGTACACCAAGGCCCTTAATAAGGGCTTTATCCTCATCTTTTTGTCGATATTGTATTTAATTAGTTACATCT
>SKCR01000287.1:0-54740 GCA_019454045.1 Zanthoxylum bungeanum
ATCCAAGCAAAAACAGTTCAGAGATGGAAGATGTATTTCGACGGAGCAGTGAATTACAAGGAAGCCGGAATTGGGATCGTGATAGTGACCCCCGAGGGAGAGAGACTTTGCCTTTAGCCAAAAGGTTGACATTCAGAGTGACTAATAACATGGCCGAGTATGAAGCATGTGCTTTTGGTCTGACAGCATTGATAGCCTTGAAGGCCGGGAGTGTGGAAGTCTACGGAGATTCTATGATGGTAGTCCAGCAGATGCGAGGAGAATGGGAATTGAAAGAAGAACGGTTGAAACCTTACCTTTTTAACCTCAGAAAGTTGGCACAAGTTATCCCCAAGTGTAAGTTTCAGCATTTACCGAGAGAAGAGAATCAGATGGCAGATGCATTGGCTACACTTGCAGCAACTTGGGAAAATCCAGAAAAGTTAGTGATGAGACCGTTGATACTGACAACAGCGAGCAGACCTATTTATGAGATAGAAAGAATTCTGGGAGTTGAGGTCGACGATGGTAAACCTTGGTATTATGACATTCAGAGGTATCTGGAACATGGTGAACTCCCGGAAGGGGCAGGCAAAAAAGACAGAATAGCCATTCAGAAGTTGGCTTCCCAGTATGTGATTTTGAAAGGGGAACTGTACAAGAGGCAGGGCAAACGGTATCCAGTTGAAGTGTTTGAGAGAAAAGAAGAAGCTCAGCATGTAATGGAAAGAAATACACTCCGGGGTATGTGGTCCGCACATGAACGGGTTGAATCTGTCCCGCAAGATAGTGAGACAAGGTTTTTATTGGTCAACCATGGAAACAGACTGCGCGAAGATGGTAAAGCACTGTCATGATTGTCAAGCACATGGTAATTTGAATCACTTACCGCACACAGAGTTACACGGGCTATCAGAGCCGTGCCTTTCTCAGCATGGGGAATTGATATGATTGGAGAAATTCGACCGAATGCGTCAAATGGGCATCGCTTCTAATAGTAGTATAGTAGATTACTTCTCGAAGTGGGTGGAAGCCGAATCATTCTGTAATGTTACAGCAAAGCAGATGGCAAAGTTTATAGCTCGGAACCTCATTACGGGTATTGTATGCCGCATCATGTAGTGACAGACAACGGGGTCCAGTTTCAAGGAGAGACGAAGGCAATGTTACAGAGGTACGGGATCGGCCACCACAAGTCATCACCGTACAGACAGCAGGCAAATGGGGCAGTTGAGGCAGCCAAGAAGACTATAAAGACAATTTTAGCCAAGATGACAGAAAATTGCAGAGATTGGGCCGAGAAACTACCATATGCTCTGTGGGGGTACAGAACATCCGTAAGGACAGCAACATGGGCCACACCTTACTATTTGGTCTATGGAATGGAAGCAGTTTGTCGGTAGAAGTGGAGATACAGTCTATGAGGGTATTAACAGAGGCAGAATTACCGGAACAGGATTGGGCCGCACAGAGGTTTGATCAGTTAGCACTATTGGATGAGAAGAGAACGAAGTCTTTGTATCACATGCAGTTGTATCAGAAAAGACTAGCCCGGGCATTCAACAAGAAAGTACGTCCCACCAAGATCAGAAAGGGTGATTTGGTACTTAAGCAGTCGAGGCCGTCGACGACAGATCCAAGAGGAAAATTCAGACCTAACTGGGAAGGACCTTACATAGTGCCAGAAGGTAATGGGAAATGGAGCAGTGAAGCTATCTGACTTGGAAGGGAACGAGTTCACCAAGCCGATCAACGTAGACAGATTAAAGCAATACTTTGCCTGAGGGAGAGAAGACCGAGCAGTCACTACGGGAATTGGCAGAAGACCTAACCCAACGGAATCAGAAAATCATTCATGCATACACGTAACATTGCATTTTCTTCGTGTTTGTTTTCGTTTTGTGTTCGCAGGTTCGAAGAAAGGAGAAAGCGGCAGAAATGAGCCGAGCAGCGTCAACGCAATTTCAGTTTCTGGGATGAGCCCCGAGGGGCGAGGCCCACATCAGCTTGGGGGCGAAGCCCATATCATGTCGGTTCGAGGGCGAGGTCCCTATAGTCAGCGGTGTTGGGTCGAGGTGCCCAGGGTCGAGGTGCCCCCGTTATCAGTTGTAGTTCCGGTCGAGGTGCCAGGTCGAGGTACCCACTACATTCAGTTCGAGGGCGAGGTCCTTATTATCAGCGGTGTTGGGTCGAGGTGCCCAGGGTCGAGGTGCCCCCGTTGTCAGTTGTAGTTCCGGGTCGAGGTGCCCAGGGTCGAGGTGCCCACTACATCATCAGTTCGAGGGCGAGGTCCCTATTGTCAGCGGTGTTGGGTCGAGGTGCCCCCATTGTCAGTTGTAGTTCCGGGTCGAGGTACCTGTGGGACACACAGAAATCTGGGGCGACGCATGCTGTCCTGGGCTCGCGGCCCGGTCGGGAGTACGGAGTAGCCACGGAGGACTAAACCGGAGAATAATGGAGTCGCCACCCGGTGTGAACCGGAAAATGAGATTTAAGGCCGCACTCACCCCTCGCAAGGGAAGACCTCAAAACCGTTGGGTTCGGAATGGTCCCTTACTTATGTCACTTGTAATGAAAGGATTTACATAATAATTTAATCAGGCTTAAGTAACACTTATTCCTAAGAATATCATGCTTCTATATTCACGGGTACAAAATAACACTTATACATACATTTCGCATATATCTCATATCTAATAACACATGCCTAAAAATACCTCAAAGTAACAATGAACATACAACTTCATTCAGCATATCATATTCATGAAAAACACAAGCATACATAATATCCGCACAAGCATACATGTGAGCACTTTTCCAAGTGATACGTGGAATTGTATCCCAAGTACAGACCGCATTACCGTCCATTCGGAATCAGCTACGGAATTTATGTCTGGGTTTCCATCCGATATATCACAAGAAATAATACTCCAAAGTCATCATGGCATAGGCATATGAATCGTAATGCGTTAAATCAAGACTAAGGCAAACGACGCAACTAATGGAATAAACATGCTTTTTTATTATATGCACAAAGATAAGAATGACTATGTGTGGTTCCATAAAAAATCACCTAAGAAACAATTATACGTGGCATGTGATGAATATGTCTCAGTTCAGTGTGTTCGCGTTCGTGTAGCGTTCGTAAACGCGTTCGAACGGAAATGAAACAGAATGCTCACGTTTGTATGGCGTTTGTTAACGCGTTCGAACGGAAATGAAACAGAATGCTCACGTTCGTATGGCGTTTGTTAACGCATTCGAACGGAAGTGAAACAGAATGCTCACGTTCGTATGGCGTTCGTGAACGCGTTCGAATGGAAATGAGACCTGATACATGATAAGGCAAAATGTATGCGTGTTCGAGTTGCGTTCGTAAACGCGTTCGAACGGAAACAGACCTGATGCATGAAATGGGACGCAATACATAAACAACAAAATAAATGGGCGCGGCGAAGTACTGCCGTAAAGGTGGCCTTTTGGGGCTCTTGGTCTCTCAAAGAGAGGACCTTTAGACCAACATACTAAGCCCATGCGCGTCACATCACACATACAAAAATAGAGCCAATCATATCAAAACCAAGTATGCCCGATTGAACACATCTTACATCCAATCCGAACACACATCAACCGGCGCGGCAAAGCATCGTGGTAAAGGGTTTTAACCCCTCCCCAAAAGGGATCTTTCATTCCACTTACTAAGCCCATGCGCTTGATTGAACCATGCATAAAAAGATAAAGTCAATAATATCAAACTAAGTATGCCCGATTGAACGTATCTTGCATCCAACCGAACACACATCAACCGGCGTGGTGAAGTAGTTGTCACAAAAGTGGCCTTTTCGGCTCTTCGTCTCTCAAATAGAATACCTTTGGACTAACTCACTAAGCCCATGCGCTGATTGAATCATGCATAAATAAACAACATACAGAATTCAAGTGACGAAAAATAAACAAACCAAAGCAACACAAGGCAAAAAGATAGTTCCGTTTACTCAAACGGTACGTGGAGTTGTGTCCCGAGTACAGATCATATTACCGTCCATTCGGAATCGGCTATGAAATTTATGTCCGGGTTTCCATCCGATATACCGCGAGAGTTAACACATTTCTCATTCATCCCATACCCATAACACACATCATACATAAACAGGATTCAACGAATAAGTAAACTATAATCAAAATAAATAACAAAAATCACATAGAGATGGGTTTGAAAAGTACCCTCAGGTCTAACCTTTTAAGCCGTCTCTCGGACTCGCGTTTCACGAAGATCGGAAGGGGTAAAGCTCCGCAACTTTTCTGGTTCACTGGTTCAGCGTCCTAGCTCACTGCTTTGCTATTTTGCTTGCGGTTCGAACTCCGTTCTGCTCCTGTTCGGCCTCTGTCTTGCTGCTCACTGCTCGGGCCACCTGTTTTAACATTTTCAATGAACTGTTCAAAGTTTGCGTGGGTTCTTAGTGCAGTTGTGTGTGATTATTTTTAAGATTATCTATGCAGTTTTTATGTTACTGTTTTTTAAGGTTTTTTAGGGATTGTTTTAAGAGGATTTGGGCTGCTGTTTTAAGGTGATTCAGGGGCTGTTTTTGAGTGTTTTTAGGGGGTGTTTTAGTGGTTGTAAGGGCTGTATGAGGGGATGTGTTCTCGGTGCAGGAGGGGAGTGTTTTGATTTGGCTAAGGAGGGTTATTGCTTGTGGTGGTCTCGGTTATGGTGGAGGATTGAGGCTCTTGTTGTCTCGGCTATGGAGGAGGTGGTTATGGCTCTTTGTTCTCTTTTTTGTGTATATGTGAAGTGTCTTGGGCGTGTATTAGAGAGAGTTGGGCGTGAATTATATGTGTCAAGGAGAGGATGGCTTTGGTTATGGGTTGTTTATATAGAAGAGAGCTAGGGTTTGCCCTTGTCTCACAAGGAAGAGATCTAGTTTCCAAATTATGAGTCCTAAGGATGGTATACACAAGATTGAGGGGGGACAAAATATTTTAAATTAGGAAGTCAACTATTTTAAATTGGTAGATGTCTTATTAGATTAGGAAGTCAAATATTTGATTGGTTTTATTGGTTAAGATTGATTTTAATTAGGCATATCTTCTTTTTATTTTAGTTTAAGTTTGGTAAATGTTTTTATTTAATTGGTAAATGGTTTAAATATTTTATTTCATGTTTAATATTTAAATTAATATTTATTTATTTAATTTGGGATGTGTGTTTTATGGGCTTTGGGGAGCTAAATGGGCTGGGGTGCGAGGCTAGCAGCAAAACCAGAATTACCGACACCGTTCGAACGCTTCCTCGAACGCGACACGAACGCCCGCAATCTGTTTGACGTTCGAACGAAGTAACGAACGCAACACTAACGAAGACAGTGAGCTTGTTTATTCTGAATTTCCCCTTCCGATATCCGTTTCCCGCGGCTTCCGTGACTCAAAAGGTAGTGCCTCCAAATGAGACTCATCATCGGGTTTCACATGCAAAAATACAATGCCTACAGTACCCAGGGTCGAGGTGCCCACTACATCATCAGTTCGAGGGCGAGGTCCTTATAGTCAACGGTATTGGGTCGGGTGCCCAGGGTCGAGGTGCCCCCGTTGTCGGTTGCAATAATCGGGACGCTTCCCAGGATCGAGGTCCGCTGCAGCACCAACTCAGCTCGAGGCAGCAGCCGAGCCAGGTAAGTGAAATGCATTGCATAACTTTGATAGGATTGTTCAAAGTCACACACTGCACAAGTCCCATCAAAGTGGGGGCGACTGTAGGCATTGCATTTTTGCATGTGAAACCCGATGATGAATCTCAGTTGGAGGCACTACCTTTTTAGCTAAGAATATTGCGGGAAACGGAGGTCGGACGGGGAAATTCAGAATAAGTACGTCATCAAGTTTATTTCACAAGCTCACTGTCTTCGTTAGTGCTGCGTTTGTTACTTCGTTCAAACGTCAGACAGATTGCGGACGTTCGTGTGGCGTTCGAATTGGCGTTCGAACGGCGTCGGTGTTTCGGGTTGGCTACCTCGCACCCCAGCCCAATTAGCTCCCCAAAGCCCATAAAACACATCCCAATTTAATTAAATTAAACATTAAATATTAAATAAAATATTTAAACCATTTACCAATTAAATAAAACACAAAATATAATCATACCTCATGAAGATAAATCAAATATATTAACTTCCTAACTAAACAAATCACATACTAAATAAAAAGATGTCATGCCTAATTAAAATCAATCATAACCAATTAAATATTTTGTATTCCTAATCTAGCCAAGATTTGTCCCCCCTCAATATTTGACTTTCCTTGCTCAACACCAAATCAAAACCTCCCTTTAATGCCAAAATCCATTCCTTGTGAGACAAGGTGAAGCCCTAACCCTTCTCTATATAAACAACCCCTAACCAAAGCCCTCCCACTCCTAGTTCACGCCCATCACAAGAAAAAAAAGAAGAAAAGAATTTCCAACCCTTAGCTCATACACATAATACACACAACTCACACAAATCACAAGAGAAAAGAAAAGAACCCCAAGCCTTCACATTAAACGTACCTTCACGAACCGATCAGCCCTACACGTCCATAAACCTCACCAATCTCCACCATTCCATAACCGAAAATAGCAACCCCTTAAGCCTCCACACATCACCGAAAAATATACCCCCAAACGGCAGCCCATACATGACCCAAACAGCCGCTAAAGTACCCCGAACAGCAGCCCCTTCCCACCGAAACTGACCCAAACCAGTCCCTAAATCACGCCCTAACAGCAGCAATTTAAACCCTAAAACAGCAGCAAAATACACTTAACATTCCCTAAAAAACCATAAAAAATAGTAACTTAAAAACTGCATTCATAATCTTTAAAATAATCACACACAACTGCACTAAGAACCCACACAAAAACTCGGGACAGTCCGTGGAAACGTCAAAACAGGTGACCTGAACAGTGAGCAGCAAAATAGAGGCCGAACAGTAGCAGAATGGACTCCAAACAGCAAAGTAGTGAGCTATGACGCTAAACCAGTGAACTGGAGAAGTTGAGGAGCTGTACCCTTCCGACGTCTGTGAAACGCAATCCTGAAAGTTGGCAAAAAGGTTAGACCTGAGGGTATCTTTCGCACTCGTTTTCTTTGTATTATTGGTTAAATATTGCTTGCATGGTTGTCGTGTTGAAATGCATGTTGTGGCCCTTGAGTAGATAAATATGCATGAATTATGAGATGTTGTATGTTGTGGCTGTGGAATAAAATGAGAGATGTGTCAACTCTCGCGGTATATCGAATGGAAACCCGGACATAAATTTCATAGCCGACTCTAGCCACATCACGCCTCAACATCTGCCCTTCACAACAATGACCCCTAAGCCACGCTCAGCCCTCATACAATAAACAACCACACACTCAATTCCATCGCACAAACAGCCAAGAAACGCACAGCCACAAACGAGAAACTGAAGCACCACATGAACTCTCCACTCACAAACGCCATCTACCCACTGGCCTCTCGCACATGCCCTCAACCTTACAAGTTAGCCACACACAAAACGTCCCTCAGCGCATCACCAAATCTTCCTCAGCACAAGCCACACGTCCCTCAGCATATTACAAAGCCATTCAGCCCTCAACCCCTCCATGCAACATATCACGTAAGCCCTCAACCCCTCCATGCAACATATCACGTAAGCCCTCAACCCTTCCACTCGTAAGCCCTCAACCATGTCCACTGTTCAGAATTGCCGTGACCTAGACCCCAGAAAACAGTCCAGAAAACACCCAAAAATTACTTGAAACAGTCCCGAACTGCACCCTAAAAACAGTCCAGAAAACACCAAAAAAAAACTGCACAAAAACCTCCTCAAAAATCATCAAAACAGCAGCCTAAAACACACACAAACAGTCCATAAATTACCGTAAAATAGTAAGCCTAATTCGTGACCAGAAAATACAAAGAAAATAGCATAAAAACAGAGGTAAAACAGCAAGCAAAACAACAAAACAGTGAGCTAAGACACTAAACCAGTGAACCAGAAGAGTTGCGGAGCGATAGCCCTTCCGACGGCCGTGAAACGCGAGTCCGAAAGTCGACATAAAAGGTTAGACCTGAAGGTATTTTTCACACTTGTTTTTAGTTGTATTTTTATTATTTATTGAGTTTCGTTTGCATGATTATTTTTGAGTGAAGCATGTTGTGGCCCTTGAATAGATAGAAAGTGCATGAATTGTGAAATATTGTATGTTGTGGCCTTGGAATAAAATGAAAGATGTGTCAACTCTCGTGGTATATCGGATGGAAACCCGGACATAAATTTCATAGCCGATTCCGAATGGACGGTAGTATGATCTGTACTCGGGATACAACTCCACGTATCGCTTGAGTAAATGGCACTGTAGGCATCGCATTTTCGCATGTGAAACCCGATGATGAGTCTCAGTTGGAGGCACTACCTTTTTAGCTAAGGATATTGCGGGAAACGGAGGTCGGAAGGGGAAATTCAGAATAAGTACGTCATCAAGTTCATCTCACAAGTTCACTGTCTTCGTTAGTGCTGCGTTCGTTACTTCGTTCGAACGTCAGGCAGATTGCGGATGTTCGTGTAGCGTTCGAATTGGCGTTCGAACGGCGTCGGTGTTTCTGGTTTTGCTGCTAATCTCGCACCCCAGCCTAATTAGCCCCCCAAAGCCCATAAAACACATCCCAATTTAATTAAATTAAACATTGAAATAAATAAAATATTTTAAAACCATTTACCAATTAAATAAAACACAAAATATAATCATACCTAATAAAGATAAATCAAATATATTAACTTCCTAACCAAACAAATCACATACTAAATTAAAAAGATGTCATGCCTAATTAAAATCAATTATAACAAATTAAAGATATTGTATTCCTAATCTAAACCAAATTTTTCCCCCCTCAATCTTTGACTTTCCTTGCTCAAACACCAAATCATATCTCTCTTTAATGCCAAAATCCATTCCTTGTGAGACAAGGTGAAACCCTAGCCCTTCTCTATATAAACAACCCCTAACCAAGACATGCACTCCCCTAGCTCATACAGATAACTCACAGAAAAATCATAACACAAAGAGCCTTAGCCACTCACGGCAATAGGAATAGGAAGAACACAAACCATTCCCCTCATCTCCTCCACTCCATAACCGAAAACAGCACCCTCCTAAACCTCCACCCATCACCGAAAATCTCCCATACAGCAGCCCTCCATCACCAAAATATACCTCCAAACAGCAGCCCAAACCACTCCTATTAGCCCTCAAACAGTCCCTAAAATCCCTAAACCAGTAACATAGAACTGCACTTAATATCCTTAAAATAATCACACAAGACTACACCAAAAATCCATAAAAAACACTCGGAACAGTCCGTTGAAACGTCAAAACAAGTGACCTGAACAGTGAGCAGCAAAACAGAGGCCGAACAGCAGCAGAACGGAGACCAAACAGCAAACAAAATAGCAAAACAGTGGGCTAGGATGCTAAACCAGTGAACCTGAGAAGTTGAGGAGCTGTACCCTTCCGACTTCCGTGAAACGCAAGCCTGAAAGTTGGCAAAAAGGTTAGACCTGAGGGTATTTTCACACTCGTTTTCTGTTTTATTATGTATTGAATATTGCTTGCATGACTGTCATGTTGGAATGTATGTTGTGGCCATTGAGTAGATAATATGCATGAATTATGAGATGTTGTATGTTGTGGCTTTGGAATAAAATGAGAGATGTGTCAACTCTCGCGGTATATCGGATGGAAACTCGGACATAAATTTCATAGCCAATTCCGAATGGACGGTAGTATGATTTGTACTCGGGATACAACTCCATGTACCGCTTGAGTAAACGGCACCCTCTTTTGTTTTGTGTTGCTTTGGTTTATTTATTTTTCGTCACTTGAATTCTGCATGTTGCTTATTTATGTATGATTCAATCGAGCGCATGGGCTTAGTAAGTGGAATGAAAGATCCCCTATGGGAGGGGTTAAAGCCCTTTACCACAATGCTTTGCCGCGCCGGTTGATGTGTGTTCGGTTGAATGCAAGATACGTTCAATCAGACATACTGAGTTTGATATTATACTTTTAATTCTTTGTATGCATGATTCAATCGAGCGCATGGGCTTAGTAAGTGGAATGAAAGATCCCCTATGGGGAGTGGTCAAAGCCCTTTACCACGATGCTTTGCCGCGCCAGTTGAGTGTGTTCGGTTGAATACAAGATACGTTCATCGAACATCTGAGCTTAGATATATATTCTTTTAATTGCTTTTATTCTTTGTATGCATCATCGAGCGCATGGGCTTAGTAAGTGGAATGAAAGATCCCCTATGGGGGAGGGCTCAAAGCCCTTTACCACGATGCTTGCCGCGCCGGTTGATGTGTGTTCTGTTTAATGCAAGATACGTTTAATCAGACATACTGAGCTTGACATTGTTGTCTTTATTCTTTGTGTTGCATGCATCAGGTCTGGTTCCGTTCGAACGCGTTCTTGAACGCTACACGAACGTGAACCTTCTGTTTACCATTCGAACGCGTTTTCAAACGCTACGCGAACGCACACGCACTTTCTTAGTCTCATCATGCATCAGGTTTGGTTCCGTTCGAACGCGTTCTCGAACGCTTTACGAACGCGAACCTTCTATTTACCGTTCGAACGCGTTCTCGAACGCTACTCAAACGCACACGCACTTTCTTAGTCTTATCATGCATCAGGTCTGGTTCCGTTCGAACACATTCTCGGACGCTATACGAACACGAACCTTCTGTTTACCGTTCGAACGCGTTTTCAAACGCTACACGAACGCGCACCCACTGAACTAAGTCCTTTTCATCAGATTTCATACATAGTTTTCCTAGTAACTATCCCCACATGTATGAATACAATGTGTTTAATGTATTACGATTCATATACCTATGTCATGATAACATTTGAGTAATATTTCTTGTGGTATATCGGATGGAAACCCAGACATAAATTCCGTAACCGATTCCGAATGGACGGTAGTACGGTCTGTACTTGGGATACAATTCCACGTACCACTTGAGAAGGTGCTCACATGTGTGCTTGTGTGGTTAGTATGTATGCTTGTGTTTTCTTGAATATAATATGCCAGTGAAGTTGTATGTTTGTCGCTCATTTGATGTACTTTCAAGCATACAATCTTAGATGTGAAATATATGTAAACTTAGGTGTAAGTTTTGTTTTGTACATGTGAATTTAGAAGCATGATACTCTTGGAAATAAGTGCTACTTAAGCCTGATTAAATTATTACATAAATCCTTTCATTACAAGTGGCATAAGTAAGGGACCATTCCGAACCCAACGGTTTGAGGTCTTCCCTTGCGGGGGGTGAGTGCGGCCTTAAATCTCATTTTCCCGGTTCACACCGGGTGGTGACTCCATTATTCTCTGGTTTAGTCCCACGTGGCTACTCTGTACTCCCGCCCGGGCCGCGAGCCCGGGACAGCATGCGTCGTCCAGTTTCTGTGTCCCACAGACACATTCTTTTGTTTTATGTTGCTTTGATTTATTTATTATTCGTTATTTAAATTCTGCATGTTACTTGTTTATGCATGATGCGATCGAGCGCATGGTCTTAGTAAGTCGGATTAAAGGTCCCACCTATTTGGAGGGGTTAAAACCCTTTACCACGATGTTTTGCCGCGCCGGTTGATGTGTGTTCGGTTGAATATAAGATATGTTCAATCGGGCATACTAAGTTTGATATTATTGTCTTTATTCTTTGTATGCATGATGCGATCGAACGCATGGGCTTAGTAAGTCGGATTAAAGGTCCCCTATTTGGAGGGGTTAAAACCATTTACCACGATGCTTTGTCGCGCCGGTTGATGTGTGTTCAGTTGAATATAAGATATGTTCAATCGGGCATACTAAGTTTGATATTATTGTCTTTATTCTTCATATGCATTATGCGATCGAGCGCATGGGCTTAGTAAGTCGGATTAAAGGTCCCCTATTCTGAGGGGTTAAAATCCTTTACCACGATGCTTCGCCGCGCCGGTTGATGTATATTCGGTTGAATGTAAGATGTGTTCAATCGGGTATATGAAGTTTCATACAATTATCTTTATCTTTGTACGCATTGTAATGAAAAGCGCATGGGCTTATTGTGTTGGACTAAAAAGGTTCTCCATTTGGGGGAAGAAAAGCCTAAAAGGCTACCTTTACCACGATATTTGCCGCGTCTTTCATCTATTGATTGCATCTTCTATCCTTGTCGTAGCTTGATTTATTATCATTTGTGTATCCATGTCGTGATAGCATTTGAGTATTATTTCTTGTGGTATATCGGATGGAAACCCATACATAAATTCCGTAGCCGATTCCGAATGGACGGTAGTGCAGTCTGTACTTGGGATACAATTCCACGTACCACTTGGAAAAGTGCTCACATGTGTGTTTGTGTCCATATTAGTTATCTTCTTTTGCACCACGTCATAGCATGCTTACTTTAATGCCTAATTGCATCCTTAAGTGTCTTTTTGCATTATGTACTTAGTTGACTCATTTATTTACACATGGATATGTAATGGCTATTTGTTTATGCTTCCGCACATATAAGTATGATATGTCTATGAAATAACATGTTCGCCATTATTTGATTCGCTTTTATGTGTGCTTGCGTGGTTAGTGTGTGCTTGTGTTTCCATGAATACAATATGCCAATGAAGTTGTATGTTCATTGCTACTTTGACGTACTTTCAAGCATGCAATCTTAGATGTGAGATATATACAAATTTAGGTGTAAGTTTTATTTTTGCGCATATGAATTTAGAAGCATGATACTCTTGGAAATAAGTGTTACTTAAGCTTGATTAAATTATTACACAAATCCTTTCATTACAAGTGACATAAGTAAGGGACCATTCTGAACCCAACGGTTTGAGGTCTTCCCTTGCGAGGGGTGAGTGCGACCTTAAATCTCATTTTCCCAGTTCACACCGGGTGGCTCCGGTTTAGTCCCCTGTGGCTACTCCGTACTCCCGACTAGGCCACGAGCCTAGAACAGCATGCGTCGTCCAGTTTCTGTGTCCCACAATCTGGCGACTCCACTGGGGATAGAGAATCGGCCCCGAAATATTGTCTTGTAATGTTTAGATTTATGTTTTAATTAACCGTGACCGGGATATTGGGTTTTCCTCTATCTTTAGATAGGGCTACGGGATGGCTTCCTTGGTGACCGGCGTAATCACACACGTATAACGCAAGCGTACGTATCGTTCAAGTAGTATAAAAAGTATCGATCCCACGAGGACTTAGTACCTAATCTATTAATTTTATGAGGTCAAGTGATTACTAGTATCTAACAGGTTGTTTGATTGATTTGAAATGGTGACGATTCTAATTTAAAACAAGTAAATTAAATTACGTGAAAATAGATTAATGAAAATTCAAATTATAAAACTATCTAGGGTTGTGAATTCTTCAAATATTATTGAAAGATGAAGTGGTTATATTATAGTTGGGTAAAATATTGATTTATTAATCTGGAATATTAAATTATGTAAAAGCCTTTTTCGATGATCATTTACAAATACCTAGTATAATCCAATTGAACCATATGTCTATGTCAACCAAATTACCTAGATTCATTAAGATTGAGTTCTAATTATGACTACCCACGCCCAACAGGTATAATCCTATCCTGTAAGGAAATCTATTAAAGGTTTATCTATCCTTAAAGAAGATCGTGGGCTATTGAGTCTAAGGTCTTTAAACTTAAAGTCCATATGTCTAGTTCATTTTAAGTTTTATCTAGTCAATTTTATTAGTGGCCAGTTAATAAAAAGCATTAAGATTATGACTCAATAAATAAACATTTTAATTACCCAAACTATAATCTAACCCCTTTTAAACGGTGGTGATATATATTTTATCACAATCCTAGATATTTAACTTAGTTACAACACATAGCTAAAGCTGATAAAAACTTAAAAGACATAAAGTGAAATTGCTGAAAAGTAATTGTAGAATAATAAATTACAATAAAAAGAAATGCTAAGGTAAAACGAATTAACTTCTACTATTTACTATTTAGATATCTCCAATAATATATAATATATTTACTTGTGATATTTTAAACCAACTTTCCAGTATGACGGTATCCTGATTAAGTCAAATTAAAATAAACCAGCCATAAGGCAGAACAGAAATATAAACCAGCCATAACGCGGAACAAAATTAAACCAACCGTCCAGAATGGCGGTATCCTCATTAAGTCAGGTTAACCAGTTTAAATTGAATAACCAACCGTCCAGAATGGCGGTATCCTCATTAAGTCAGGTTTTAAATAGTTTATATATTATATTTTAAGGGAGATTAATCTAAATAGCAAAGTAAAAGAATATACCTTGTTACCTCAACATGGCTAAGTTACCTCCTCATGGATGAATAGTAAAAATAAAAGAGTTTAAGAAGAAAAGTACTATTTATAGAAGAGAATTACTACTACAAAACGTAAAAATACTGAATATTTAAAGAAACTAAGAAGAGAACTCCCAATTTATATAAGAGATTTCAGAGGAAGTGGTACATTTGAAACTAAAAATTCGAGCTCAATTTATAGGCTTGAGTAAGCCTTGGGCGTCGCGACGCCAGCCCCTTTTTGCTTGGCACAATTTCGTCCGGACACGTGGCAAGGCGGCTGAAAAATTTCGGCTCGTTGAATTTTTGACACTTGGCATGCGGCGCACGTTAGCGGATCGCCTGTGATGATGACACGTGGCACGGCGCACGTTAGCAAAGTCAAACTTGGCATACTTTGACTTGTTGACCTAATACACGTTAGCAGCCTCCGGCGCACGTTAGAGGTCGGGACGCCAAGGGTTTTGGTGTCGGGATGCCAAAATTACCAAAATACCCTTTTTACCAAATTTCACAGTTTTGCTCCAAATCACCTGCTGAATGTCCTGAAACTTTATTTATCTACAAAATAAAACAAAACACATCAAAATATTCACAAAACTCAAGAAACTATACAAAATATTAAGTTAAATGAGTGGAAAATAGTGATACATTTACCACTCATCACACCCCCAAACCTAACATTTTGCTAGTCCTCGAGCAAAATAAAATAACACAATAAAAATTTTAACTAAGCCACTTTCGTAGGGATCACGATTACATTTAGCATATGCAATAAGCCTTTAACCCCCTAGGTGTCCCTAGTGGACGAGTTATAGTCTCGTGAGGGTTTACAGCTATGATACCCACAAACATTTTACAAAAGTAAAAAGGTAGTGAAACTAATGCACACAAAAGCAAAAAGACAAGAGAAAAGAGAATAAAGAAGTTAGTGACTAATTAGGTAAAACTTCTACTCCAAGTTTACTAGTTGTTTTGTTTCTTTCTAAATTACTGAATAAGTAAATTTCTGATCATATTTACCATTCTTCATATACACAGCCAACAAAAATATTAATCAACTCATTTTTTGCCCACAACAGTCATAAGTATAGTTGATAAGAGAGTAATATTTTTGTCCTAAAGTTTTATCAGAATTCACACCTTTTTGTAGTAATGGAATAAATTTTCTGATTTTTTCTGATTTTTTCTTTGATTTTTCTCTATTCACTATTTTTTATTTATATACAATATCTTCCATCTATGTAGCGAGCTTTAGGTCGGTGACTCCCAAACCAGTTGGCTTTAGGGCACCAGGTGTTAAGATACCCCTACGGACTTAATTACTCAGACTTCAGATATATATATATATTTTCTGTCATCTTTTTGATCCATGTAGCGAGCTTTGGGCCAATGACTCCTAAACCAGTTGGTTTTAGGGCACTAATTGTTAAAACACCCTTACAGACTTAATTACTCGGATCTCAGACGTATTTTTTTTTATTTATTTTTTTTTATTCCATCACTTTTTGAGATGATTCCTCCAAATGAAGTAGAGCACTGCATATTACAAACTTTTCAATTTTAGCTCATGTTTGTATGTTACTATGCATGTTGATAATACCTGCTAACTAAGCATATGCAGATTCATTTTAGTCAGTATTATGGAGAATTCACACATTAAATAATTCAAAAGGAAATAAACAAAAATTAACTTATTCCGAAATAGGTTTGAAATACGTCTCAGGAGTGAGAATTCCTTACACAGCATTTCTTACCAATTTTACCATGATTAGTCAAATAAAAATGCAAAATATTTTTGTAATTTTTGATAATTTTTCAATTTTTTTGTATTTTTCGAAAAATACAAAAAAATTAAAATAACACACAAACTAAAAATAATGTAGATTTCCAGTTGTAGATTCCCCAGAGGGAGGGTGGAGCGAGGCTCTCTTAAGTACCCAAGCCTCTTAGGCTCTTATCGCTTGGTGTTAGGAATAAACAACGAGTCCTCCAAATTAGTCTATCACAATGAGCTACGAGTGAATGATTATCTAGGTGCCTTCACAGCTTTTCCTTATAGAAAGGTAGTGAGTGAATAAAGACACCAAACCATCACCTACTCCCTAAACAGTAGAAGAAGAGTTTAAAAGATAATACCTGGTTAGCTGAAATTCTACAAGAAATTAAAGGTTAAGATCCAGATTAACACGACGCCTCTTACCACGATCGTCCTCGGACCAATTTATCTTTGAAATGATAGGGTCAACTTGTGGTTCATAGGCTAAGAGTTGGTCAAGTAGATCCTGAACAGTTCTGGCAGTAAAGAAGAGTTCTTTTAAAGGTTTTGACACGAACCCATTTCTCCGGGCATCATCAAAAAACACACAAAGAAAATCATAAAATCCATCAACGTTAAACAACCCAATTGGTTTCTGGTGTATGTTCAGGTTCGCCCAAGATAGCACTATAAAAATTTCCTCTAATGTACCCAAGCCACATGGCAAAGCAATAAAAGCATCAACACGGTTAATCATTTCCACTAGTCGTTCGGACATACCTGGCACGATCAGTTCCTCTCCGTTTGATGATTCAATAAGATTTGCTTCTGCCAAGGGTTTTGAGATGATTCCAAAAACATGACTGCCTCCTTCCTGTACGGCCTTTGAAACGATCCCCATTAGTCCAAGATTGCCTCCGCCATATACTAAGTGCATTTCTTGCAGCTAAGACTCGACCCAATTCTTGTGCTGCTTCTACGTATTGTGGTTTAGTACCAACACTACTACCAAAAACACACAGATGTTTTCAACTCGTCTTCTTGAAGTGGCTTCCATGTTTTACTATGGATGTCTTCAAAAGTGCAATGATGAGTTGAATTTATAATACCTGAAAGGGTGAGAAAAAATAATAGCACTAGTATCTTCCAAAGGACGATTAGTAGCAAATAGTAAAATAAATCGTGATAGTAAAAAAGGTCTGGATCCTGTCGGAGAAAATATAAAAAAACAACAAAACAAATCACAATTATTAAGAAAAAGACAAAGAGATATAATATTTACAAGAATTTACAGCTGATTGACGTCTATGCGTCAGAGACAAGCTTCCATCCAATTTTCTTATAAATGGCAAACACATCTTTTTGAGTCAGATTCCCAAGACTTAACTGTGTGTATTTCTTTTTGGAATTGTGTGTGTAACCTGTGAATGGCTATATGACATATCCACTGGGATGCGTCTCAAGAGTCGAAGATATATCATCTACAGACTCCTTACTCAAGCCATCCATAATGAATTAATTGTATCTTCACGATTATCAGACACCATTCCTAAAGAACGACAACGAGTATTGCAATTCCAGCGTGCACATTTGTAACAAACACCCATTTGCTTAGCTCTACGTTTCTTTGCATAGGTGCTTCTTCCAAAACCAGACAGATGTGAACTAAAAGAGTCAGAAGACTCACCTGCCAATCGGACTCATGCTTCAATTACCCAACGAATGTCAGTATGAATACCTTTGATCCTCAGTAACCTCATCCGTTCCAAGCGAGTTTGTGTAAACTTTCATCAGAGATTTTTGAGGGAGAGAAGGAAATTGCTTGTGAAGACTTGCGAGAGCTTCTTCCATCTTGAAATGTCTTAATCTGCAAAAACTAAACACACAAAATTAAATCATATCAAATCACAATATATACACAAATTGCATGGGTGCCTCCCTGCGAGCGCTAAGTTTTAGAGTCGTCAGCTAGACTTGACTTTTCGTTCATTGGGCTGGATCTGAAAGTGTAACACTTTCTTTTTGTCGCTCCAACGGTTCTCCCCAGTAGTGCTTGACACGCTGACTGTTAACCTTGAATGTGTGTTGGTGTTAGGATCCAGTAACTCAACAGCTCCATATGGTAAAACCTGAGTGATCACAAATGGACCTGACCACCTTGATTTCAACTTTCCAGGGAAAAGTTTCAACCTCAGTTGTACAACAACACTTGTTGCCTTGGTTTCAATTGTCTGTGCACTATTTTTAGGTCATGCCATTTCTTGTTCTTTTCCTTGTACAATTTGGCATTTTCATAAGCTTGTAGGCGAAATTCCTCCAATTCATTGAGTTGGTGAAGTCTTTTCTTTCCTGCAGCTTGTGGTTCAAGATTCAACTTCTTTAGTGCCCAGTACGCCTTATGTTCAAGCTCAACTGGCAGATGGCATGCTTTCCCAAACACCAATCGATATGGGGACATACCAATGGGTGTCATGTAAGCTGTCTGGTAGGCCCATAATGCATCATCCAGTTTTGTAGACCAGTCCCTCCTTGTTGATCCAACAGTTCTCTCCAAGATTCTTTTGATTTCTCTGTTTGAAACTTCAACTTGCCCATTTGACTGTGGATGGTAGGCTGTTGCAACCTTGTGATTAACTCCATATTTGGATAGAAGTGCATCAAAATATTTGTTGCATAAATGTGTGCCACCATCACTGATAATTGCCCGAGGTGTTCCGAAGCGAGTGAAAATATTCTTTTTCAAGAATTTGATCACCACTTTTGAATCATTGGATGGTAGTGCAATTGCTTCAACCCATTTTGAGACGTAGTCTACATCAACCAAGATGTATAGGTTTGAATGATGGAACAAAGGGTCCCATGAAATCAATTCCCCACACATCGAATATCTCAACTTCCAGAATATTTTGCAACGGTCCTTCATTTCTCCTCGAAATATTCCCCATTCTCTGACATCTGTCACATTGAAGAAAAACAAGTGAGCATTTTTAAAAAGAGTGGGCCTGAACAAACCTATTGAAGGACTTTAGCTGCAGTTTTTTCCGCTGAAGTGTCCGCCGTATGGTGATGAATGAAAGTGCTGCAAAACACTGTTGACCTCTTCATGTGGAACACATCGTCTCAGTAATTGATCAACACATCGTTTGAACAGGTACAGCTCATCCCAGACATAATGTTTGACTTCCTTGAAGAATTTCTTCCGTTGCTGAGTTGTCCATTCCAACGGCCATTTTCCTGACACTATGTAGTTGACATAGTCAGCATACCAAAGGACTTCCTGCTATTTTATGGCAAACAGCTGTTCATCTGGAAAAGTTTCTTTGATTGATAGTTCTTTGCCAGCTGTTTCTCCATTCTCGAGCCTCGATAGATGATATGCCACTTGGATTTCTGTTTCTTTCCTGTCTCTGATCTCCACATCGAATTCTTGCAGAAGAAGTATCCAACGGATCAATCTGGGTTTGGCATCTTTCTTCGCGATCAGGTATTTGATTGCTGAATGATCTGTGTAGACCACCACTTTGGGACCCAACAGATAAGAGCGGAATTTGTCAAAAGCGAACACAACTGCAAGCAACTCATTTTCAGTGGTTGTGTAGTTGAGTTGAGCTTCATTCAAAGTTCTGCTGGAGTAGTAAATGGTGTGGAATATATTTGTTTTGCGTTGTCCCAAAACTGCACCTACAGCAAAATCACTAGCATCACACATTACCTCAAATGGAAGGGTCCAATCTGGTGCTACTATGATGGGGGCAAAAACCAGCTTCTGTTTTAAGATCTCAAAAGATTCCTGGCATTCTTTGGTGAAGTTGAAAGACACATCCTTTTCCAGAAGATTGCAAAGAGGTTTTGCAATTTTGGAAAAGTCTTTGATAAATCTCCTGTAAAAACCTGCATGTCTAAGAAAACTCCGAATTCCTTTGACTGATGTTGGTGGATGTAGTTTTTCAATTGTCTCTATCTTTGCTTTATCTACCTCGATTCCTTTTTGTGAGATCCAGTGTCCAAGAACTATGCCTTCCTGCACCATAAAGTGGCATTTCTCCCAGTTGAGTATTAGATTTGTATCTTCACACCTTTGTAATACTGTTCCAAATTGGCAAACAATGGTCAAAAGAATCTCCAAACATAGAAAAGTCATCCATGAAAACCTCCATACTCTGCTCCAGCATGTCTGAGAAGATGGCCATCATACAACGCTGAAATGTGGCAGGGGCATTACATAATCCAAATGGCATCATGCGGAAAGCAAAAGTACTATAGGGACATGTAAATGTGGTTTTCTCCTGATCTTCTGGAGCGATAACAATCTGATTGTACCCTGAATATCCATCCAGAAAGTAATAGAACTCATGTCCCGCCAATTTGTCCAGCATCTGATCAATGAATGGCAGCGGAAAATGATCATTCCTCGTGGCTTTGTTCAGCTTCCTGTAGTCCATACATACTCTCCATCCAGTCACCGTTCTTGTTGGGATTAGCTTATTCTTTTCATTGGTAACCACAATAATTCCTCATTTCTTCGGCACACACTGCATAGGACTCACCCAACTGCTATCTGAGATGGGGTAAATGATGCCAGCATCCAACCATTTGATGATTTCTTTCTTCACGACTTCCTTCATGATTGGATTGAGTCTCCGTTGATGTTCCACTGTGGGTTTGTACTCATCATTCATCAAGATCTTGTGCATGCAGAATGATGGACTAATGCCTCAAATATCTGCTATAGTCCAGCCAATGGCTTTCTTGTGCTCTCGTAACACTCTCAATAACTTTTCTTCATGCTCCAATGTTAGCGAATATGAAATAATAACAGGTAATTCAGAAGATTTTCCAAGAAATGCATACCTGAGATGACTCGGAAGTAACTTCAGCTCCAACTGTGGTGGTTCTTCAATCGAAGGCTTGATCCGGTCTTTCTTTGGTAGTTCCAAACTTTCAATTGGTTGTGTCACTTTGAAACGAAATGGCTTGTCAAGATAGTTGATACATTCCAGAATTTCAGCATCTAACTCAGTGTCAGTCATGTTGGTGATGCAAGCTTCAAGTTTGTCCGTGGGAACTGTATCAGTATCATGAATGATACTATCAACAACATCAATTCTGAAACATTCTTCTTCTTTTTCTTCACTTGGGAATTTCATAGCTTTGAAAACATTGAAGGTAACTTCTTGGTCCTAAACTTTCATGGTCAATTCTCATTTTTGTACATCAATCACAGTTCGACCTGTTGCTAAGAATGGTCTCCCAAGGATGATTGGCACATCTTTGTCTTCATCCATGTCAAGGATAATGAAGTCTGCTGGAAGAATGAGTTTATCAACTTTGACTAGCACATCTTCAACGACTCCTCTCGGAAATGCGAGTGTTCGATCAGCAAGTTCAGTGAAACTGAGGTAGGCATTGCTTCTCCAATTTGCAATTTCCTGTAAATAGAAAAATGCATTAAATTAACATTTGCACCTAAATCACATAAAGCCTTACCGAAGTTATGTTCTCCTATGAAGCAAGGAATGGTGAAACTGCCAGGATCTTTCAACTTCGGGGGAAGTTTTCTCTGAATGATGGCGCTGCATTCTTCTGATAATGCTACTGTCTCATAATCTCCCAATCTCTGTTTTCGTGAAAGAATGTCTTTCATGAATTTAGTGTAGCTGGGCATTTGTTCCAAAGCTTCTGCAAATGGGATGTTGATGTGCAGCTTTTTGAAACCTCCAAGAATCGAGCAAACTGCTTGTCTAGTTTTCTTTTCTGAAGACGTTGAGGAAAAGGTGGAGGTGGAGTGATCTGTTCTTTTTCCTTGCTTCTTTTTCATCCATCTGTTTCTCTGCTTCTTTTGGAACATCTTCAATGGTTACCTTGATTCCAACATCTGTGTTGATTTCAGTACCAGTTTTCAAGGTAATGGCTTGACATTGCTCCTTCCCTCAGTTCCTTGGATTTGGTTCTGTATTGCTGGGAAGATTTCATGGTGGTCTGTAACTCTGAGAATTGGCCAGTTGTCCAATTTGATTCTCCAGTGCTTTAATGGAAGCAGATTGACTTTGAAACATAGCATCATATGCTGCTTGTTGCTTTTTGAACATCTCTGCAAGCCAATCTTTCATTTCTGTATCTTTTTCAAACTCCTGGCTTTTGTTCTGTTGCTGGAATCCAGGTGGTGGATAATTCTTTTGCCCTGAATTGTTGCTCCATGAGAAATTGGGATGATTCCTCCACCCTGGATTGTAGGTGTTGGAATATGGATTGTTCCACTGTCTGTTGAAATTGTTGACATAATTAACCGTTTCTTCAAGTTGAGTTTGTTCTGGTGCTTCTCCATATGGTGAATTTGTGGTTCCAATATTGCTTTGCATGCCGAAAGTCTCCATGAATTTGCATATTTGATCCAGTTTGGCACTGACTGCTGTATTGGCTCCAACTTCAAAAATTCCAGCAATTCGTTGAATCATGCTTCTTTCTGTTGGCCACAATGAATTGTTGTTGGCCATTTCTTCGATTAGGTCCCAGGCTTGTTCTTCTCCTTTTGCCATCAACGCTCCTCCAGCAGCAGCATCAATTGTGGTTCTCATTATTCCAGAAATTCCATTATAGAATGTTTGGACTTGAAGCCATTTTGGAATCTCATGGTGAGGACATTTCCGGAGCAAATCTTTGTACATTTCCAAAGCTTCGTAAAGAGTTTATGAGTCTTGTTGTACAAAGGATGTGATGTCATTCCTCAGCTTTCCAGTTCTGGCTGGTGGAAAATACTTTGCAAGAAATTTGGTGGCTAAAGTATTCCAAGTTGTAATGGAACCTGATGGAAGTGAATGTAGCCAAGCTTTAGCTCTGTCCTTCAAGGAGTATGGGAAAACACGCAGTCTCATTGCTTCTTCAGCTTCTCGGTTGTAATTGAAAGTGCCGCAAACTTCTAGGAAGTTGTTGATGTGGGCATTAGGATCTTCAGTTGCATTCCCCCCAAACTGCACTGATTGCTGAATCATCTGAATGCAAGTTTTGATGTCACCTGCATTTGCTGGTAAGGGAGGAAGTGCAATACATGAAATGAGTCTGTCAACCACCGGAATGGTTCTGTCTCGAATGGGAATTGGTGGTGCAACCTCCAAAGGTTCAGGTTCCATGTTAACAATTGCTTCTTGGCCTTGTCGTCTTTCCCTTCTTAACTGTCTGATAGTTCTTTCAATTTCTGGGTCAAACAGTCGTAGTTGAAAGCTTCTGGTTCGTCTCATTAAGAATCTGATAACCTGAAACACAATAAAACGAAAACAATAAGTAAAAAGAAAATTAGATACAAGTAACGTATCTAACCTCAAAACTAATAATGAAAGATAAATAAGTCCCCGGCAACGGCGCCAAAAACTTGACCGGTGTAATCACACACGTATAACGCAAGCGTACGTATCGTTCAAGTAGTATAAAAAGTATCGATCCCACGAGGACTTAGTACCTAATCTATTAATTTTATGAGGTCAAGTGATTACTAGTATCTAACAGGTTGTTGATTGATTTGAATTTAATGATAGATTTTATTAGATACACATTAATTAAATGTCAAATTTTGATATTTGACATATATCATAAATATATATGTATTTGGATATTTAAAGTAAATATTATACATATATTTAAAATATTTTTATTTAAATAATTATTTAATTATTAAATAATTAAATTAATTAAAAATATAAATATCTTAAGTTTTAATATTTTTTAGAAATACCTTGAGTTGCTTTTGTTGACTTGTTGAATTTCATTAAAGTAGTAATGATCAAGTTTGAAAGTTGATAAAGCAAAAATTAAATGAAACAAAAATAATATCTAGATATTATTTGGTATACCAAATTCGGCCAAGGCCTTTTTTATGAAGTATATATTATTTTGTTTCATTTTATTAAGTTAAGGGTTCATAAGTTACAAAAACAAACACAAAAGAGTTGAGACAAAAGTTTGAAGATAAAAGGAAAACGCTTGGAAAATTATTGATTTTGTAAGTTTTTCTTTAAAGCCTTCAACATAGAAAATATTTCTAACATGCTTAGCTTCAATATGTGTTGCTAGGATGTTGTCTCTACACTTATTGTTCTTCTCCTTTTGCCATCAACGCTCCTCCAGCAGCAGCATCAATTGTGGTTCTCATTATTCCAGAAATTCCATTATAGAATGTTTGGACTTGAAGCCATTTTGGAATCTCATGGTGAGGACATTTCCGGAGCAAATCTTTGTACATTTCCCAAGCTTCGTAAAGAGTTTCTGAGTCTTGTTGTACAAAGGATGTGATGTCATTCCTCAGCTTTCCAGTTCTGGCTGGTGGAAAATACTTTGCAAGAAATTTGGTGGCTAAAGTATTCCAAGTTGTAATGGAACCTGATGGAAGTGAATGTAGCCAAGCTTTAGCTCTGTCCTTCAAGGAGTATTGAAAAACACGCAGTCTCATTGCTTCTTCAGCTTCTCGGTTGTAATTGAAAGTGCCGCAAACTTCTAGGAAGTTGCTGATGTGGGCATTAGGATCTTCAGTTGCATTCCCCCCAAACTGCACTGATTGCTGAATCATCTGAATGCAAGTTTTGATGTCACCTGCATTTGCTGGTAAGGGAGGAAGTACAATACATGAAATGAGTCTGTCAACCACCGGAATGGTTCTGTCTCGAATGGGAATTGGTGGTGCAACCTCCAAAGGTTCAGGTTCCATGTTAACAATTGCTTCTTGGCCTTGTCGTCTTTCCCTTCTTAACTGTCTGATAGTTCTTTCAATTCTGGGTCAAACAGTCGTAGTTGAAAGCTTCTGGTTCGTCTCATTAAGAATCTGATAACCTGAAACACAATAAAACGAAAACAATAAGTAAAAAGAAAATTAGATACAAGTAACGTATCTAACCTCAAAACTAATAATGAAAGATAAATAAGTCCCCGGCAACGGCGCCAAAAACTTGACCGGTGTAATCACACACGTATAACGCAAGCGTACGTATCGTTCAAGTAGTATAAAAAGTATCGATCCCACGAGGACTTAGTACCTAATCTATTAATTTTATGAGGTCAAGTGATTACTAGTATCTAACAGGTTGTTTGATTGATTTGAATTTAATGATAGATTTTATTAGATACACATTAATTAAATGTCAAATTTTGATATTTGACATATATCATAAATATATATGTATTTGGATATTTAAAGTAAATATTATACATATATTTAAAATATTTTTATTTAAATAATTATTTAATTATTAAATAATTAAATTAATTAAAAATATAAATATCTTAAGTTTTAATATTTTTTAGAAATACCTTGAGTTGCTTTTGTTGACTTGTTGAATTTCATTAAAGTAGTAATGATCAAGTTTGAAAGTTGATAAAGCAAAAATTAAATGAAACAAAAATAATATCTAGATATTATTTGGTATACCAAATTCGGCCAAGGCCTTTTTTATGAAGTATATATTATTTTGTTTCATTTTATTAAGTTAAGGGTTCATAAGTTACAAAAACAAACACAAAAGAGTTGAGACAAAAGTTTGAAGATAAAAGGAAAACGCTTGGAAAATTATTGATTTTGTAAGTTTTTCTTAAAGCCTTCAACATAGAAAATATTTCTAACATGCTTAGCTTCAATATGTGTTGCTAGGATGTTGTCTCTACACTTATTGTTCTTCTCCTTTTGCCATCAACGCTCCTCCAGCAGCAGCATCAATTGTGGTTCTCATTATTCCAGAAATTCCATTATAGAATGTTTGGACTTGAAGCCATTTTGGAATCTCATGGTGAGGACATTTCCGGAGCAAATCTTTGTACATTTCCCAAGCTTCGTAAAGAGTTTCTGAGTCTTGTTGTACAAAGGATGTGATGTCATTCCTCATCTTTCCAGTTCTGGCTGGTGGAAAATACTTTGCAAGAAATTTGGTGGCTAAAGTATTCCAAGTTGTAATGGAACCTGATGGAAGTGAATGTAGCCAAGCTTTAGCTCTGTCCTTCAAGGAGTATGGAAAAACACGCAGTCTCATTGCTTCTTCAGCTTCTCGGTTGTAATTGAAAGTGCCGCAAACTTCTAGGAAGTTGCTGATGTGGGCATTAGGATCTTCAGTTGCATTCCCCCCAAACTGCACTGATTGCTGAATCATCTGAATGCAAGTTTTGATGTCACCTGCATTTGCTGGTAAGGGAGGAAGTACAATACATGAAATGAGTCTGTCAACCACCGGAATGGTTCTGTCTCGAATGGGAATTGGTGGTGCAACCTCCAAAGGTTCAGGTTCCATGTTAACAATTGCTTCTTGGCCTTGTCGTCTTTCCCTTCTTAACTGTCTGATAGTTCTTTCAATTTCTGGGTCAAACAGTCGTAGTTGAAAGCTTCTGGTTCGTCTCATTAAGAATCTGATAACCTGAAACACAATAAAACGAAAACAATAAGTAAAAAGAAAATTAGATACAAGTAACGTATCTAACCTCAAAACTAATAATGAAAGATAAATAAGTCCCCGGCAACGGCGCCAAAAACTTGACCGGTGTAATCACACACGTATAACGCAAGCGTACGTATCGTTCAAGTAGTATAAAAAGTATCGATCCCACGAGGACTTAGTACCTAATCTATTAATTTTATGAGGTCAAGTGATTACTAGTATCTAACAGGTTGTTTGATTGATTTGAATTTAATGATAGATTTTATTAGATACACATTAATTAAATGTCAAATTTTGATATTTGACATATATCATAAATATATATGTATTTGGATATTTAAAGTAAATATTATACATATTTAAAATATTTTTATTTAAATAATTATTTAATTATTAAATAATTAAATTAATTAAAAATATAAATATCTTAAGTTTTAATATTTTTTAGAAATACCTTGAGTTGCTTTTGTTGACTTGTTGAATTTCATTAAAGTTTAATGATCAAGTTTGAAAGTTGATAAAGCAAAAATTAAATGAAACAAAAATAATATCTAGATATTATTTGGTATACCAAATTCGGCCAAGGCCTTTTTTATGAAGTATATATTATTTTGTTTCATTTTATTAAGTTAAGGGTTCATAAGTTACAAAAACAAACACAAAAGAGTTGAGACAAAAGTTTGAAGATAAAAGGAAAACGCTTGGAAAATTATTGATTTTGTAAGTTTTTCTTTAAAGCCTTCAACATAGAAAATATTTCTAACATGCTTAGCTTCAATATGTGTTGCTAGGATGTTGTCTCTACACTTATTGTTCTTCTCCTTTTGCCATCAACGCTCCTCCAGCAGCAGCATCAATTGTGGTTCTCATTATTCCAGAAATTCCATTATAGAATGTTTGGACTTGAAGCCATTTTGGAATCTCATGGTGAGGACATTTCCGGAGCAAATCTTTGTACATTTCCCAAGCTTCGTAAAGAGTTTCTGAGTCTTTTTGTACAAAGGATGTGATGTCATTCCTCAGCTTTCCAGTTCTGGCTGGTGGAAAATACTTTGCAAGAAATTTGGTGGCTAAAGTATTCCAAGTTGTAATGGAACCTGATGGAAGTGAATGTAGCCAAGCTTTAGCTCTGTCCTGCAAGGAGTATGGAAAAACACGCACTCTCATTGCTTCTTCAGCTTCTCGGTTGTAATTGAAAGTGCCGCAAACTTCTAGGAAGTTGCTGATGTGGGCATTAGGATCTTCAGTTGCATTCCCCCCAAACTGCACTGATTGCTGAATCATCTGAATGCAAGTTTTGATGTCACCTGCATTTGCTGGTAAGGGAGGAAGTACAATACATGAAATGAGTCTGTCAACCACCGGAATGGTTCTGTCTCGAATGGGAATTGGTGGTGCAACCTCCAAAGGTTCAGGTTCCATGTTAACAATTGCTTCTTGGCCTTGTCGTCTTTCCCTTCTTAACTGTCTAATAGTTCTTTCAATTTCTGGGTCAAACAGTCGTAGTTGAAAGCTTCTGGTTCGTCTCATTAAGAATCTGATAACCTGAAACACAATAAAACGAAAACAATAAGTAAAAAGAAAATTAGATACAAGTAACGTATCTAACCTCAAAACTAATAATGAAAGATAAATAAGTCCCCGGCAACGGCGCCAAAAACTTGACCGGTGTAATCACACACGTATAACGCAAGCGTACGTATCGTTCAAGTAGTATAAAAAGTATCGATCCCACGAGGACTTAGTACCTAATCTATTAATTTTATGAGGTCAAGTGATTACTAGTATCTAACAGGTTGTTTGATTGATTTGAATTTAATTATAGATTTTATTAGATACACATTAATTAAATGTCAAATTTTGATATTTGACATATATCATAAATATATATGTATTTGGATATTTAAAGTAAATATTATACATATATTTAAAATTTTTATTTAATAATTATTTAATTATTAAATAATTAAATTAATTAAAAATATAAATATCTTAAGTTTTAATATTTTTTAGAAATACCTTGAGTTGCTTTTGTTGACTTGTTGAATTTCATTAAAGTAGTAATGATCAAGTTTGAAAGTTGATAAAGCAAAAATTAAATGAAACAAAAATAATATCTAGATATTATTTGGTATACCAAATTCGGCCAAGGCCTTTTTTATGAAGTATATATTATTTTGTTTCATTTTATTAAGTTAAGGGTTCATAAGTTACAAAAACAAACACAAAAGAGTTGAGACAAAAGTTTGAAGATAAAAGGAAAACGCTTGGAAAATTATTGATTTTGTAAGTTTTTCTTTAAAGCCTTCAACATAGAAAATATTTCTAACATGCTTAGCTTCAATATGTGTTGCTAGGATGTTGTCTCTACACTTATTGTTCTTCTCCTTTTGCCATCAACGCTCCTCCAGCAGCAGCATCAATTGTGGTTCTCATTATTCCAGAAATTCCATTATAGAATGTTTGGACTTGAAGCCATTTTGGAATCTCATGGTGAGGACATTTCCGGAGCAAATCTTTGTACATTTCCCAAGCTTCGTAAAGAGTTTCTGAGTCTTGTTGTACAAAGGATGTGATGTCATTCCTCAGCTTTCCAGTTCTGGCTGGTGGAAAATACTTTGCAAGAAATTTGGTGGCTAAAGTATTCCAAGTTGTAATGGAACCTGATGGAAGTGAATGTAGCCAAGCTTTAGCTCTGTCCTTCAAGGAGTATTGAAAAACACGCAGTCTCATTGCTTCTTCAGCTTCTCGGTTGTAATTGAAAGTGCCGCAAACTTCTAGGAAGTTGCTGATGTGGGCATTAGGATCTTCAGTTGCATTCCCCCCAAACTGCACTGATTGCTGAATCATCTGAATGCAAGTTTTGATGTCACCTGCATTTGCTGGTAAGGGAGGAAGTACAATACATGAAATGAGTCTGTCAACCACCGGAATGGTTCGGTCTCGAATGGGAATTGGTGGTGCAACCTCCAAAGGTTCAGGTTCCATGTTAACAATTGCTTCTTGGCCTTGTCGTCTTTCCCTTCTTAACTGTCTGATAGTTCTTTCAATTTCTGGGTCAAACAGTCGTAGTTGAAAGCTTCTGGTTCGTCTCATTAAGAATCTGATAACCTGAAACACAATAAAATGAAAACAATAAGTAAAAAGAAAATTAGATACAAGTAACGTATCTAACCTCAAAACTAATAATGAAAGATAAATAAGTCCCCGGCAACGGCGCCAAAAACTTGACCGGTGTAATCACACACGTATAACGCAAGCGTACGTATCGTTCAAGTAGTATAAAAAGTATCGATCCCACGAGGACTTAGTACCTAATCTATTAATTTTATGAGGTCAAGTGATTACTAGTATCTAACAGGTTGTTTGATTGATTTGAATTTAATGATAGATTTTATTAGATACACATTAATTAAATGTCAAATTTTGATATTTGACATATATCATAAATATATATGTATTTGGATATTTAAAGTAAATATTATACATATATTTAAAATATTTTTATTTAAATAATTATTTAATTATTAAATAATTAAATTAATTAAAAATATAAATATCTTAAGTTTTAATATTTTTTAGAAATACCTTGAGTTGCTTTTGTTGACTTGTTGAATTTCATTAAAGTAGTAATGATCAAGTTTGAAAGTTGATAAAGCAAAAATTAAATGAAACAAAAATAATATCTAGATATTATTTGGTATACCAAATTCGGCCAAGGCCTTTTTTATGAAGTATATATTATTTTGTTTCATTTTATTAAGTTAAGGGTTCATAAGTTACAAAAACAAACACAAAAGAGTTGAGACAAAAGTTTGAAGATAAAAGGAAAACGCTTGGAAAATTATTGATTTTGTAAGTTTTTCTTTAAAGCCTTCAACATAGAAAATATTTCTAACATGCTTAGCTTCAATATGTGTTGCTAGGATGTTGTCTCTACACTTATAGTTTGTTTTTTAATTGGTTGTGAACTTCTTTGAAAGATGTATGCATGTATGGTTTATAAGTGAGCTTGAAATGGTTTCAATGGCTTACTTTTGATTATTTGATAATCATGTTGTCATTCTAGAGTTGTTAAGCCACTAATTGATGACCTAAATTTATTCTTGAGTTGTTTCATGATGGTGAGACGTGTTGGTGTGGTTTAGATTGAATTAAAATGATTGATTTAATTGATTTGGTAAGATTTGTCAATTTGAAGAAATTGTAAAATTAGGATTCTTACCATTTCTAAATTTGGGGATTTTCATATATGTGATGTATTATGGTGTGTATATGATGCATATTAATTTTTGAGTTGGTAGGATTTGATCTTGGCATGTTTTGAACATAAAAGGACCAAATTGCAAAAACTGAAAAATCTGGGGTGGTTTCGGCAATTAGACAAAAATTGGGGATTTTGTTGCAATCTAATTTTGATGTGTTGGACATGTTGGAAATCATTTTAGAAATGATTTAGAATCATCCAAAATTATATTTGACAATTTTAGGACTAAAATGATCAATTTATAAAGTTGTGGGGCAATTCGGTAATTACTAAGAAATTTGATTTATTGTGTAATTTTTCAGAATTTAATAATTGGATAATTAAATAAATAAGTTTATTTAATTGATCCAATAAAATTTTGAAATCGGGAAATTTTTATTTTTCGCGATTCCGCTGCGTTATCGCCATAAAACCCCTACAAAATGGTATCAGAGCGAGTATGATTCTGGACACCCTAATATGATTATGCATGTTAAATTCAATGTTAAATTTAATTTTTATTTTATACATGCATGTGTTTATTTAATTTGATTAAATAAAGTCAAAAACATCTTTTGCGGAAAATCCCTAATTAATAAGGTTTATGTTAATTATGTATTTGATGCATGTTACATGGTCCGTCTTGTCAATATGGTTTATGGATATTTTTCTGTGACTACATCCGAGATCGTGCCAAAGCTGTAAGGGTATAGCCGATATAAATTTATTCATGCCGGATATATATCAGATACTAGATAAATTCAAGCGAAAGCGGAATCATGAACGTGCCAAAGCTGTCAGGGTTACGCAAGTAGCTTGAGTTTATCATTGAAAAGTTTAACCTTGGTACGTCTCCTTGTGAATGTGTCAAAGCTGTCACAATGAGAAACGACCAGGACCGGAAACCCATGAGTCACTATTGAGTGATTGACAATGAGTTTTCTACCTGATGAATATACGTAGGCGAGACCGTGCCAAAGCTGTGAGCTGAAATATATTCATGGGATCCACCTTTCACTATTTGTATTTAATATAATTATTTAATCCTTCTATTCTTTTTGGGGATTACAATATTGCATGATTTAGTGGGAGGGGCATTTTTAGATTAAAAATCCATGATCTAGTTAATGCTTTCGATATTATATGAAACTACTTTATTTCTGCTAACCATTTTCGTAATTTATATGATAGATTTGCGATGGTGGCTGTGGGAACACAGGAACTGGGCGACGCATGCTGTCCCGGGCTCGCGGCCCGGTCGGGAGTACGGAGTAGCCACGGGGGACTAAACCGGAGAATAATGGAGTCGCCACCCAGTGTGAACCGGGAAAATGAGATTTAAGGCCGCACTCACCCCTCGCAAGGGAAGACCTCAAACCGTTGGGTTCGGAATGGTCCCTTACTTATGCCACGTGTAATGAAAGGATTTATATGATAATTTAATCAGGCTTAAGTAACACTTATTTCTAAGAATATCATGCTTCTAAATCCACATACATACATCAACAAGTTCATCTAAATTTATATGTAACACATATTCAAATTTGCATACAGCCTATTTGCATGTAATCTATGTCTCAATTTGCATACATAAGGTTTATCATATGGCAAGCATACAAGTTAATGAACACATTGGTGGACACAGAAGCGCAAACAAATAGCATTCTTACTAGCATGCATATTAAGAAAAGATATTTAAGCGCATAACAGAAATAGACAACTAGAGAGGTAATACAAATGCATAACGTAAGAAAAAGGGAACTATGTGCTAAGATGGACATGTCGTAATGTGATGCAAGAGGATCTGTTTACCGTGGGCGTTCGTGCAATGTTCGTAGACGCGTTCGAACGGTAAACAGAAGGTTCTCGTTCGAGTAACGTTCGTAAACGCGTTCGAACGGAAATGAAACAGAATACTCACGTTCGTATGGCGTTTGTGAATGCGTTCGAACGGAAATGAAACAGAATGCTCACGTTTGTATGGCGTTCGTGAACGCGTTCGAACATAGATGAGACCTGATGCATGATAAGGCAAAAATGCAAGCGCGTTCGAGTTGCGTTCGTAAACGCGTTCGAACGGGAACAGACCTGATGCTTGAAATGGGACGCAATACATAAATAACAAATAGTACAATGCGAGGCACGGCGAAGCATCGGGGTAAAAGATTTTAACCTCTTCAATTAGAGGACCTCTCATCGCACTTACTAAGCCCATGCGCTCGATCGCATCATGCATACAAACATAAAGACAATCATATCAAACTAAGTATGCCCGATTGAACACATCTTACATCCAACCGAACATACATCAACTGGCGCGGCAAAGCATCGTGGTAAAGGGCTTTAACCCCTCCCCATAGGGGATCTTTCATTCCACTTACTAAGCCCATGCGCTCGATTGAGTCATGCATACAAAGAATTAAACACAATAATATCAAACTTAGTATGCCCGATTGAACGTATCTTACATACAACCGAACACACATCAACCGGCGCGGCAAAGCATCGTGGTAAAGGGCTTTAACCCTTCCCTATAGGGGATCTTTCATTCCACTTACTAAGCCCATGCGCTTGATTGAACCATGCATAAAAACATAAAGACAATCATATCAAACTAAGTATGCCCGATTGAACACATCTTACATCCAACCGAACACACATCAATCAGCGCGGCAAAGCATCGTGGTGAAGGGCTTTAACCCCTCCCCATAGGGGATCTTTCATTCCACTTACTAAGCCCATGCGCTTGATTGAACCATGGAGAAATAAGCAACATGCAGAATTCAAGTGACGAAAAATAAATAAACCAAAATAACACAAAACAAAAGAGGTTGCAGTTTACTCAAGCGGTACGTGGGGTTGTATCCCAAGTACAGACCGCACTACCGTCCATTCGGATTCGGCTACGAAATTTACGTCTGGGTTTCCATCCTATATACCACAAGAGACGACACTCTTCCATTCATCCAATACCCACAACACACATCATACACAAACAAGATTTAACAAACAAGTAAAATACAATCAAAATAAATAACAAAAATCAAATAAAGATGAGTGTGAAAAGTACCCTCAGGTCTAACCTTTTAAATCACCTCTCGGATGTACGGTACACGGTCGTCGGAAAGGTGGTTGCTCCGCAACTCTTTCGGTTCACTGGTTCACTGCTCTCGTTCGTTGTCTCACTGTTTGGGGTCGTCGTTCTCCGTCTTTTGCTGCTGTCTTTGACTCCGATTTGCTACTGTTCGGCCTCTGTTTTGCTGCTCACTGTTCAGGTCATATATTTTGATGTTTTAATTATTTTAATGATTATGAGTGCAGTTTTTATATTACTGTTTTTAAGTTTTTTAGGGATTGTATTGGGCTGTGATTTGGGTACTTGTGAGGACTGTTTTGGGGCTATATTTTTCGGTGATCTAAGGTGTTTATGGGGGTGTAATTTTCGGTAATGTGTGGAGAAGATTTGTGAGGTTTATGGACGTGTAGGGCTGATTGGTTCGTGACGGTGCTTTTGATGTGAAGGCTTGGGGTTATTTCCTTTTCTCTTGTGAGTTGTGTGAGTTGTGTGTATGTTATGTGTATGAACTAGGGGTTGGAAATTCTTTTCTTCTTTTATTTCTTGTGATGGGCGTGAATTAGGGGGTGAGGAATGCCTTGGAGAGGTGTTTTTTATATAGAGAATGGCTAGGGCTTCACCTTGTCTCACAAGGAAGGGATTGGTGCATTAAATGGAGGATTTGATTTGGTGTTGGACAAGGAAATGATTAGATTGAGGGGGGACAAATCTTGGCTAGATTAGGAATACAATATCTTTAGATTGGTTATGATTGATTTTAATTAGGCATGACTTCTTTTTAATTTAGTATGTGATTTGTTTAGTTTGGTATATAATATATTTGTGTTTTATTTAATTGGTAAATGGTTTAAATATTTTATTTAATTCAATGTTTAATTTAATTAAGATTTAATTTAATTTCCCATGTGTTTTAAATGTGTTTTATTAATTGGGATGTGTTTTATGGGCTTTGGTGGGTTAATTGGGCTTGGGTGTGAGGCTAGCAGCAAAACCAGAATTACCGACACCGTTCGAACGCTTCCTCGAACTCGACACGAACGCCCGCAATCTGTTTGGCGTTCGAACGTATACATGAACGCATCACGAACGAAAATAGTGAACCTTGTTTATTCTGAATTTCCCCTTCCGATATCCGTTTCCTGCGGCTTCCGTGACTCAAAAGTAGTGCCTCCAAATGAGACTCATCATCGGGTTTCACATGCAAAAATACAATGCCTACAGTCGCCCCCACTTTGATGGGACTTGTGCAGTGTGTGACTTTGAACAATCCTATCAAAGTTATGCAATGTATTTTCACTTACCTGGATCGCCAGCTGCCACTTGACTTAAAAATATGTTGAGTTGATTTGGGTGGTGAGGTGCTGCGACCCCTGGTTCATTCCCGAACCGTGTTGTGATGTGGTCCATTCCCGAACCATTGCCGTAAGGTGGTCCATTCCCAAACCGTTACTGTGAGTTGGTCCATTCCCGAACCGTTACTGTGAGGTGTTCATTCCCGAACTGTTATCGTGAGGTGGTACATTCCCGAACCGTTACTGTGAGGTGTCCATTCCCGAACTGTTACTGTAAGGTGGTCCATTCCCGAATCGTTACTGTGAGGTGTCTATTTCTGAACTGTTACTGTAAGGTGGTTCATTCCCGAACCGTTACTGTGAGGTGTCCATTCCCGAACTGTTACTGTAAGGTGGTCCATTCCCGAACCGTTACTGTGAGATGTCCATTCCCGAACTGTTACTGTGAGGTGGTCCATTCCCGAACCGTTACTGTGAGGTGGTTCATTCCTGAACTGTTACTGTGAGGTGGTCCATTCCCGAACCGTTACTGTGAGGTGTCCATTCCCGAATTGTTACTGTAAGGTGGTCATTCCCGAACCGTTACTGTGAGATGTCCATTCCCAAACTGTTACTGTGAGGTGGTCCATTCCCGAACCGTTACTGTGAAGTGGTTCATTCCCGAACCGTTACTGTGAGGTGTCCATTCCCGAACTGTTACTGTGAGGTGGTTCATTCCCGAACCGTGCTTCCATTCTTGGAGTGCCATTTCCGGCTTGTTCATTCCTGAACTGTATTTCCATTCCTGGAGTGCCATTCCCGGCTTGTTCATTCTTGAACTCTGCTCCATTCTTGGATTGCCATTCCCGGCTTGTTCATTCCCGAACTGTGTTTCCATTCTTGGAGTGCCATTCCCGGCTTGTTCATTCTCGAACTGTGTTTCCATTCTTGGAGTGCCATTCCCGGCTTGTTCATTCCTGAACTGTATTTGTAAGGTGGTCCATTCCCGAACCGTGCTTCCATTCTTAGAGTACCATTCCTGGCTTGTTCATTCCTGAACTCTGCTCCATTCTTGGATTGCCATTCCCGGCTTGTTCATTCCCGAACTGTGTTTCCATTCTTGGAGTGCCATTCCCGGCTTGTTCATTCTCGAACTGTGTTTCCATTCTTGGAGTGCCATTCCCGGCTTGTTCATTCTCGAACTGTGTTTCCATTCTTGGAGTGCCATTCCCGGCTTGATATGATAATGGTCCAATTTCGAACCGTTGCTCCATTTTCGGAGTGCCATTTTCGACGAGATGAGATGATGGTTCATTTCGAACCGTGCTCCATTTTCGGAGTGCCATTTTCGGCAAGTGATGTTGATGCTGATGTGGGCCTGGCCCCTGAACTGATACTGATGTGGGCCTCGGCCCTGGGACTCATCCCCAAACTAATACTAATGTAGGCCTCGGCCCTGGACTCGTCCCCAAACTAATGCTGATGTGGCCTTGGCCCTAACTGCTACTGATATGGGCCTCGCCCCCAGACTGATATTGATACGGGCCTCACCCCCAACTGCTATTGATATGGGCCTTGCCCTCAGACTGATACTGCTGATATGGGTCTCGCCCATGTGATTCATTCATGAAGACTGCTGACATTGTACTGTTACTGCTTCTGGTTGGCTTGCATTCGACGCTTTCTTTTTTTCTCCTTTGAAACCTGTTATTACAAAACAGAACAAACACAAAAATGATGCAAATATGTTACGTGTATGCATGCATGCATGATTGAGTTTCCTATCCCGTTGGGTTAGGTCTTCTGCCAGTACTCTTGGTGGCTGCTCGGTCTTTTGACAAGTATGCCCTCTTCCCTAACCAACGGGTATCTATGATGGCCTTCAAGACAAAATGGGGTTAACATGGTGCATGTATGCATGAGGTGCATGTGATGCATGTAACATATAGAACATACGTAATCGATTAAAATTTTCAAACAAATCGGCCCATTATCATTTTAGAAGCCTTTGGGCTAAATGTCATAGGAGTGAACTCGTCCCAGTTTAAATGGCCTAACGAGTTCACATCTCATGGCAATGAGCCCAACTAAATCCAAATGGTAATGTTCCGAACACAAACACAAAATGGTCCATCAACATTTAGAAGCCTTTGGCCCAATCGTCATAAGGTACGTTCTTGTCCCAGTTTGAATGGCCCAACAAGTCCATATCCCATGACAAATGGTCCAAATGGATCCAAACGGTGATGTTCCCAAACACAAGCATAAAAGAAAGATAATGCAAACATAAAACAATAATTTCTACAGAATGGCCCATCAACATTTCAGAAGCTTTGGGCCCAATGGTCATAAGGTACGAACTTGCCCCAGTTTAAATGGCCCAGCAAGTCCGCATTTCTGACAATGGTCCAACTGCATCCAAATGAGGATGGTCCACTAGCACATACTCAAGGAAATAATTGTTACTTTAACCATGCAAACCCAGTCTATGGGTGGGTTCGTAAGAGTATAGACAAAGGCTCTCACCGGCGAAGGATGGCCCACAACTAGGTCTCTCCACTCAAGGGTTCGAGCGACCAAGTGAGCGCACCCTTTTTTATACACTAAGGTACGTGCCAATGAGCTATGGTGTGTGATGGACTGTCAAATGGATTTCCCGTTGTAGATTCCCCAAAGGGAAGGTAGAGCGAGGCTCACTTAAATACCCAAGCCTCTTATGCTCTTATCGCTTGGTGTCAGGAATAAACAACGAGTCCTCCAAATTAGTCCATCACAATAGGCTACGAGCAGATGGCCATATAGGTGCCTTCACAGCTTTTCCTTCTAGAAAGGTAGTGAATGAAGAAAGACACCAAACCATTACATAGCCTCAAAATGCCTTTGATTAAACCCTCACTTCATCCACTATAGACACGGTCAATTAAAACATAAATCCAAACATCACAAGACAATATTTCGGGGTCGATTCTCTATCCCCAGTGGAGTCGCCAGACTGTGGGAACACAGGAACTGGGCGACGCACGCCGTCCCGGGCTCGCGGCTCGGTCGAGAGTACGGAGTAGCCACGGGGGACTAAACCGGAGAATAATGGAGTCGCCACCCGGTGTGAACCGGGAAAATGAGATTTAAGGCCGCACTCACCCCTCGCAAGGGAAGACCTCAAACCGTTGGGTTCGGAATGGTCCCTTACTTATGCCACTTGTAATGAAAGGATTTATATGATAATTTAATCAGGCTTAAGTAACACTTATTTCTAAGAATATCATGCTTCTAAATCCACATACATACATCAACAAGTTCATCTAAATTTATATGTAACACAGATTCAAATTTGCATACAACCTATTTGCATGTAATCTATGTCTCAATTTGCATACATAAGGTTTATCATATAGCAAGCATACAAGTTAATGAACACATTGGTGGACACAGAAGCGCAAACAAATAGCATTCTTACTAGCATGCATATTAAGAAAAGATATTTAAGCGCATAACAGAAATAGACAACTAGAGAGGTAATACAAATGCATAACGTAAGAAAAGGGAACTATGTGCTAAGATGGACATGTCGTAATGTGATGCAAGAGGATCTGTTTACCGTGGGCGTTCGTGTGCAGCGTTCGTAGACGCGTTCGAACGGTAAACAGAAGGTTCTCGTTCGAGTAGCGTTCGTAAAACGCGTTCGAACGGAAATGAAACATAATACTCACGTTCGTATGGCGTTTTGTGAACGCGTTCGAACGGAAATGAAACAAATGGTCACGTTCATATGGCATTCGTGAACACGTTCGAACAGAGATGAGACCTGATCATGATAAGGCAAAATGCACGCGCGTTCGAGTTGCGTTCGTAGACGCGTTCGAATAGGGACAGATCTGATGCATGAAATGGGACGCCATGCGTAAATGGCAAATAGTATAATGCGAGGCACGACAAAGCATCGTAGTAAATGGCTTTAACCCTTCCCCATAGGGGATCTTTCATTTCACTTACTAAGCCCATGCGCTCGATCGCATCATGCATACAAACATAAAGACAATCATATCAAACTAAGTATGCCCGATTGAACACATCTTACATCCAACCGAACATACATCAACTGGCGCGGCAAAGCATCGTGGTAAAGGGCTTTAACCTCTCCCCATAGGGGATCTTTCATTCCACTTACTAAGCCCATGCTCTCGATTGAGTCATGCATACAAAGAATTAAACACAATAATATCAAACTTAATATGCCCGATTGAACGTATCTTACATCCAACCGAACACACATCAACCGGCGCGGCAAAGCATCGTGGTAAAGGGCTTTATGTTGGACAAAATGACCCATAGCGTCACTATTTGCACAGATCATTGTGTTATTGTAGCAATTAACTATGTAACAAGGAAATTGCACTCTCGTCATTTGTGATTGGATCACCATAGATATATAAATGAAGAGAGCTCCCTATGATTAGTTCCTGGATTGAGATGATATGAGACAGTATCAGTCCACGAAGGATTAATCATTAAATATCCCTAGCCGTAGTATTATCGAGACTGGACATCGATAATGCGGAATAGGCTAGTATTGCACTTGTGCGCGTTGTGAGGGCACAACGACATAGTTCCATATATATAAGTATTGGATATTTATGCAAGTGCGATAGGAGGTCGTGTTTCACCGATGGTACGGGAAACAGCTTCGCTCTGGATAGACCCCTCGGAATCCCATTGGTATTATGACTATGTGTCTATGGGAGGCCGAAATCAAGGTAGGTGTGTATAGTCTTAACCTGAGACTTGCATCGCTAATACTTGCGATAATCGGTAGACTTTGGTCTTGGTGGTACAGGGCTTTAACCGGTTATGCGTACACCACTTCTGGGTTTATCAGAGAGTCGTAGTGTATTGGGTGTGATGTCGAGACGGAAGTATCACTTCAGTCATATTGGAGATGATGTCACGCAGGATACGGTATTAGTGCTCTTAAGTGATGCGCATCCAATCGTGATATTATGACCAGGTCATGAATATCCGATTATAGAGACTAGTTACCAGACATCCGACATGTGTTTCGGACGGGGCAGACACTTATCCAGCCCCAGCCCTATCACGTGACTATCCGATACTGGACCGATATGCACAATACATTAGTATACTACGCTTGATACAGATCTTAAATATTCTTTATGGATATGTCCGGAGAATTAGGTAGACTTGGTGCTTTGCTAGGAGTCGACCTTGTCTCGTAAATCGGTAGAACGTAGTATTTGGTACGTACGTGATTCGGATACTCCGACGACCGTATTTACTGCCAGATTATCCGGGGATCTCATGGGTCGCTTCCCGATAATCCACCGATGACACACAACTCGCACTCTTGAATAATCTGGGATTATACAGAAGAGAGAGAAAATTAATCTAGGATTAATAACAGAGATATTTTATCCGGGATAAAATATCGTCTAGAGAGAGATAACGATTAATTTGGAATTAATCGATGAATTAATATATTCGATATATTAAACGAAATTAGATTTCAACGCGGAATTAAAATTAGATTTTAATTCGGGCAAAAGAGTTAATTTAGAATTAATTCGTTAGCGACGTAAATAATAATTTCGCTAGCCGCAATTATTCGATTGAATTAACGTCGCGACGTAAGCTCGGTATTTCGGAAATATCGAACCCGAACGCGTGAGTGCACGTGGGCCCACTTTCATTTGGAAACGTGTGGGGCCCACATGACACATGTCATATTATGCATTATTTAATTCTAATGCATTGCATGAAGATTGTGTACAATACACTCAATGGTCTTGCATGGAGTTTGAGTGTTTGACACTCTAAGCCATTGCATGTTTTGTGTCATAAGTTTATTATTTATTTAATAAATTTTATGGCATAAATATAAATTGATTTTTGGTAAATCATTTTGAAATTAACACAAATCTTCTTCTCTCTCTCATTTTTCTCTCTTCTCTCACGCCCAAAGCTTGAAATGGGGACTGGTTTTGAACCAGAAAAACGTGACACAAAAGGGAAGCAAGGTTTGGGTTTTCATGGTGAAAACCGCAAGTGCTAGCACACTACGAGTCTTGCGAAGGTGGTAGGGAGGTTCACCCATGAGGCGGGATTCATCCGACGGAGTTTGGAGCTTCGTTTGAGACCCGAAATGCCAAGACAGTGAGCATGGACTGCTGCAGTGGGCTTACAAAGGCAGTGCGTTTTTGGGCATGATTCGTCTTCAAATCGACATAACCGATCAATGTAAGTATTCCGCTATCTTCGTTGGTGTATTCACGCATGTTTTCATGTCTTGTTTGATCTTGGGACCTTAGAATAAACCAACAATGGCATCAAGAGCTAATGTTGCAAGCATGAAATTTTAGGGATTTAAAATTTGGGTAAATGTGATTTGAGCATGATTTGAATAAATTGTTTGTTTGAGTATGTTTATAACATGTTTAATTTCATTTTGGTTGGACTAATTTGATAAAAAATGATTTGGAATTATTTTCCCCAAATATTTGTCCTTGGCCGAATGGTTTGATGATTTTGGGATCTTGGATTTTTTGATTTTTAATTCATTTGATGAGTTAGAATCGATTAGGTTGATGTTAATTTGAATCGAATTGGATTGGATTTCGAATTGGACAAAAACCCCAAAATCTTTGAGTTGGCCGAATGTGACTAATGCCCTAATGTCTTGGTAAATTTTGATTTTGATAATTGGATGTATTGAAATCATTCGGGATATGTATTTAATGTCGATTGCGGATTAATTGGATTGAAACCGAATTGGACATGAAATCACTCCCTTGGCCGAGACCTTTAAGCATGTAGATGGGTTTGATCTTTCAATTTGTGTGTTGGACATATGATAATGAATCAAGCATGATTAATTGGACTAATATGGTGTTTAGAAATGTTGATTTAGTTGATTGATCATGTAATACACTTTGGTAATTAAATTGGGAAAATTGGATTTTTTGAATTTAATTATTGGGCCTAATTTTGGAAATTGGATTTAAATGTTGTATTTGGGCCTATTGGGCTTGATTTATCAAGTTTGGTTTAGGCCAAATGGATTGGATCCAATTGGGCCAAAAACCTTGACCATAAAGCCCAAATGCGACTTAATGAACCTTTAAAGTTCAATTGGGCCTAATGGGCCAAGATTGATTTATGGGCTTATGGGGTAAATCCCGGATTGGACTTTGGTTATCGGTTTGACCCGAGTTGACCAAAAGTCCACGCCTTAAGAAATCAATCAAAAGCCCATTGGACTTTAATTGAATTGACGTTGACGTTAATCGGTCTTTGAGACGCGTTACGATTAGATTTGAAATTTTAAATCGTAAAAGGTTTATTAAATAAAAAGTGTGTTAATATTTTATTTGGAATTGAATAGTGAATTAGTATTAATACTGTTAAATTAGAAGTGTATGAACGGGTAGAAGTAATACTAGTACTAGCTTGAGTGAGAAAGGGAGAGATTTTGATCTAGGATCAATGTGTTATATCCATCCGCATATCATTATTATTTATTTTTCATACTCGCTTTATTATGTATTTAGAATGCATGTTTAAGGGTGTATGATGATGAGACCTTAACAAAGATAATTAAATTGGTAGCCAATTTGCACGCGAAAAACCCTCGTTAAATATCAAGCGTTTATTTTCCTTCCATTGAGTGATTCTTACTCAAGATCCGAGATTGGCAGGGGTTGTTGGCCAAAGTCAAGCCCTTGTCCGTCAAAGATGTGTTTTAATCACGAGGCTTTGTTCCATATCGGTGTCGTGTCCAAGTTGTGGTTTGTTGGCCAAAGTCAAGACCACTTCTTGTCCATTGACATTGATTACGAAGCTTCCATGTCAATGGGTCCGCGCTTGACTGGGATCACTAGGTTTGTTGTGCCAAAGCCAAGGCCTAGTTGATTCAGAGGAAAAAGTTTAGGGTATACATTCGATGTATAGGCATATATAAATATATGTTTGGGACTTGGATGTCCACCTACTGGATCTAGGAGTTGGATGAGATCCAATTGATCTTCGAGATCTACCTAGTTAATTATCATACAATTTGTTGGCCAAAGTCAAGATTGTGTGATATTTAACGGGATCCTAGCCCACTAGGAAACACGGTTTCCCGAGTACTCGACAGAGGGTTAGAGGCTCGACGAAAAAGTGGGGAGGCAAGTATTGAATTTGCAACATTCGTTCGAATACTCGCTAAAACGCGCTCATCTATATTTACTCGTCATATTAATCAAAAGTATTAGTTGGACTAATATTTTATGTTGTTTTAAATATATATATAGTTGGACTATATACAAACTCATTCAATATATAGTTGATTTTATTTGGATTATAGTAATCAATATAATTGAATTAAAATGATAGTTGATTTTATAATTAGATTATAGTAATCAATATTAAAATTATAGTTGATTAAATAATTGGATTATTGTAATCATTATAATAAATAGTACCTTATTAAATTGATTAAATAGTTGGACTATTAAAATCAAGAAAGAATTGAAAGGTTGAATATTTAAAATATATAATCCTTGGATTAAATGTTTTAAATGATTTAATTTTCAATTGGGAATTAATAATAGGTTAATTTATTTGATAAAATAACTTATTATGACTAAGCCCATAATTAAGCAAATAGTAGAGCATAAAGTCTTTGGAAGATTTATGTGATGATGACTTTAGTGCTTAATTAATATACTTATAATAAATCTATCTTTAGATTTAAAAGTATTAAAGTTGCAATTAATAATTCTTGGAGAATTAATTGACTATTCTAGTGGAGAAAAGTCAAAGTTTGCAATTGGGCATGTAGCACAAGGTGCACATCATTTCGATATTCTAAAACCCAAGGCTTGGCCAAAGGTTTGTGAAATATTGAAGGATAATTGACATATCCCAAAGTGACTACCATTTGGATATGGAAGACACGAAGGAATTAAAGATGGGAGAGGCTCTAACTTTAAAAATATTTGTCAAAGTTATGTTTACTACTAGTATTAAAATTGGATTTTAAATACTTAGTGTGGTACATAATACATATATGTATTGACGTTCAGAATCCGCTGTGAGCTGGATACTGGCTTCAAGCCGAGATTTCTCTGCGAATTGGAAACGGGACGAAAGTCGTTGTTTCGACCGTAGATACCTAAGTTTAGGAACTACCCTTAGGGTATGTACTTAAATTAGGAAATGTTATAATGTAACTAGTTTGACTAGAGACATTATCTCTATATCAGTGTTTAATCCGATGCGGATAAAACCTTTATATTCTAGAACACTAAAGTGTTTCATTATATAAAGATGATACTGACTGATATAAATACATTAGATGTAAATAACATAATTTATATTTTGAATATAAATAATCTCAAACATATAAATGACAAATAAATAGCTCAAATTGATTTGATCAATAGAGACTTATTTGTGGCATTGTTGTCTAGGACACAATTAAACAAGACTCGTATATCCACACTTTTGAAGAGTGGATACTAGGACTGATTTGACTATTCAAATAAGGTCTACGAATCTAGTTTATTAGGTTAAAAACCTAAAATACTATTTACTTGGTAATAGTAAAAGGGCCACCGATCTGTTAGCCCTATTCATGGTGAAGTAAGTGGGCCCATATCTAGCTAGGCTAGATGTGAACATGAATATTTCGTGACCTTAACGGATGTGGCATCACGTTATGGTTATGTGTTTCTTTTGAAGAACACAAATCGAAACTTTGAGTTTCGACACGAAGTATACAAAAAGATCGGCTGTAGTATTATGCCGCCACGGTAAACCGTAATGGAAAATACTTAAGCAGTAAGTTTCATACGTACATGAAAGAGTACGGTATTCTTTCAGATGAGGACTCCTCCCGAGACACGTCAGTTAGACGGTGTGTCCGAACAAAAACCGAATTTTTGTTGGACATGATAAGGTTTATCACGAGTCGCTCTGAGCTACTATTTCCTTCAACAGGATATGTATTAACAGTGCAAAACTTATTTAGAATAAGGTTCCATAAATCTGTTTGACAGATATCATATAGGATATGAACAGGAAAGAAACAGGGTTTCTCATTCCTGATAATTTGGGTATGCCAGGCATAACGTTTGGATGATACCAAACTAAGAACCCAAATTGGATAAGTGCCAATATAGGTTATCCTAAGGGAAACCTTAAGTATAGTTTATAAATCCCACATGAGAACAATGTGATTGTTGCTCACCATGCGGTTTTCCTGAGAGAAATACCGATATGCAGTGGTCAGTGGGAGGATAGTGATACTCGATGAAAATCGGAGTAATACTGTTCAAGGCACGAAGTCCTTAATGGAACACAAATAGTTCATCTATGATGAAACTATACCATTAACCTTCAAATACACAAGAAACTCGTAGATCGGATAGAGTCAGAAAACAACCTAGGGTATGGGTTTCTGATCTCACCTCATAAAGATGTCAATCTTATGGTGGTGTACCATCCGACTACGTTATGAGGAAGTGATACGAGGTATCGACTCCCTGTTATGGCAAAGTGCCATGAGTCCGAAATGGATTCCATGTATAACAACTATGTTTGGATACTAGTTGTTGTACCACAAGGCGTTGTGCCTATGGTACATTAAACGTCTTCAAGGAAGACATACATGGATGGCAACATACCAACGTACAAAGCTAGGCTTTTGACGGAAAGGTATCGTTATCAACATTGTGTTAATAACGGTTCAACCTTTTACCTGTTGCCATGGTAAATCCATTTTGAAGATGCTTGAAAATAACTGTATATTTCATTTATGAAATATGTCAGTTATAAATCAAAATCGCTTTCCTGAAAAGGAAACCTTTTGGAGGATGTTTACAACATCCTGACGATTTTGTATAACCGACAAACAAGGTTTGCGGGTTATTCGATCCATGTTTGGATCAATGCAAGCATAAGTTCTTGGAACTGACGTTTTGAAATAATCATAATGGTTTATGATTTAACTCAAAACGAAATAATTCTTGTGTATATAAGGAGGTTAGTGGGAGAGGGCACTGACAATGAAATTCCCATAAAGCAATTGGTGAAAGCTTGGCTTTCATAGATATTCTTCATAAAATTTCTCCGTAGAATTCTGGGGAGTAACAACCTTTATTCAAGGAATAAAGATCTACTGGGATAGATTTGGAGTTGTTAACACTCTCTGAGAAATTGTACATTTAAAATGTACTTGTATTGGTGTCTCATACGCTTCGAGCATATGGAGTCACAATCGGGTCAATCCAAGTGATAGTCACTGGATTGAAGTTAAGAACATCTGTTAGTATCTGAGAGAACTAAAGATGTTGTCTTAAACTATGGAGATGGAGAACTTGAAGTGACTGGGATCACTGCTACAAGTTTCCAAACAATAAATACTACTGCGTACTATAAAGTTTGAATAACGGGACAGTGAGCTGGAAATCTTCCGAGCAAGATAACTGTTGCCGAATAAACAACAAATGCGGATTATTGCTGCAGCTGAGGCAGCAATAGAAGCCATTTGGGTCGAAATAAATCTAATAAGATTAGATAAAGTTCTGTTAGCAGCTGAGCTAGGCGTCAGCATAGGCTAAGGAATTAAAGGTCTCATCGACGATCCAGATATATACTTCTATATCATCTGATTCGTTCGCGATCATACATCGTGGCGATGTGATGATCGTGTAAATCGCGTCAGACGATAATTAACAAATCCGCTGACGAAACCTTTCCTCAGCAATTTGAGCGAACTTACATAGTTCGGGTGTAGGACACTCGAGTGACTGGCTATGTGCCAAGTGGGAGATTGTTGGACAAAATGACCCATAGCGTCACTATTTGCACAGATCATTGTGTTGTTGTAGCAAATTAACTATGTAACAAGGAAATTGCACTCTCATCATTTGTGATTAGATCACCATAGATATATAAATGAAGAGAGGTCCCTATGATTAGTTCCTGGATTGAGATGATATGAGACAGTATCAGTCCACGAAGGATTAATCATTAAATATCCCTAGCCGTAGTATTATCGAGACTGGACATCGATAATGCGGAATAGGCTAGTATTGCACTTGTGCGCGTTGTGAGGGCACAACGGCATAGTTCTCATATATATAGTATTGGATACTTATGCAAGTGCGATAGGAGGTCGTGTTTCACACCGATGGTACGGGAAACAGCTTCGCTCTGGATAGACCCCTCGGAATCCCATTGGTATTATGACTATGTGTCTATGGGAGGCCGAAATCAAGGTAGGTGTGTATAGTCTTAACCTGAGACTTACATCGCTAATACTTACGATAATCGGTAGACTTTGGTCTTGGTGGTACAGGGCTTTAACCGGTTCTGCGTATACCACTTCTGGGTTTATCAGAGAGTCGTAGTGTATTGGGTGTGATGTCAAGACGGAAGTATCACTTCAGTCATATTGGTGATGATGTCACGCAGGATACGGTATTAGTGCTCTTAAGTGATGCGCATCCAATTGTGATATTATGACCAGGTCATGAATATCCGATTATAGAGACTAGTTACCAGACATCCGATATGTGTTTCGGACGGGGCAGACACTTATCCAGCCCCAGCCCTAGCACGTGACTATCCGATACTGGACCGATATGCACAATACATTAGTATACTACGCTTGATACAGATCTTAAATATTCTTTATGGATATGTCCGGAGAATTGGGTAGACTTGGTGCTTTGCTAGGAGTCGACCTTGTCTCGTAAATCGGTAGAACGTAGTACTTGGTACGTACGTGATTCGGATACTCCGACGACCGTATTTACTGCCAGATTATCCGGGGATCTCATGGGTCGCTTCCCGATAATCCACCGATGACGCACAACTCGCACTCTTGAATAATCTGGGATTATACAGAAGAGAGAGAAAATTAATCTAGGATTAATAACGGAGATATTTTATCCGGGATAAAATATCGTCTAGAGAGAGATAACGATTAATTTGGAATTAATCGATGAATTAATATATTCGATATATTAAACGAAATTAGATTTCGACGCGGAATTAAAATTAGATTTTAATTCGGGCAAACGAGTTAATTTAGAATTAATTCGTTAGCGACGTAAATAATAATTTCGCTAGCCGCAATTATTCGATTGAATTAACGTCGCGACGTAAGCTCGGTATTTCGGAAATATCGAACCCGAACGCGTGAGTGCACGTGGGCCCACTTTCATTTGGAAACGTGTGGGGCCCACATGACACATGTCATTTGCATTATTAATTCTAATGCATTGCATGAGATTGTGTACAATACACTCAATGGTCTTGCATGGAGTTTGAGTGTTTGACACTCTAAGCCATTGCATGTTTTGTGTCATAAGTTTTATTATTTATTTAATAAATTTTATGGCATAAATAAAATTGATTTTTGGTAAATCATTTTGAATTAACACAAAACTTATTCTCTCTCTCTCATTTTTCTCTCTTCTCTCACGCCCAAAGCTGAAATTGGGACTGGTTTTGAACCAGAAAAACGTGACAAAAAGGGAAGCAAGGGTTGGGTTTTCATGGTGAAAACCGCAAGTGCTAGCACACTACGAGTCTTGCGAAGGTGGTAGGGAGGTTCACCCATGAGGCGGGATCATCCGACGGAGTTTGGAGCTTCGTTTTGAGACCCGAAACTGCCAGACAGTGAGCATGGACTGCTGCAGTGGGCTTACAAAGGCAGTGCGTTTTTGGGCATGATTCGTCTTCAAATCGACATAACCGATCAATGTAAGTATTCCGCTATCTTCGTTGTGTATTCATGCATGTTTTCATGTCTTGTTTGATCTTGGGACCTTAGAATATACCAACACTTTTAACCCCTCCCCATAGGGGATCTTTCATTCCACTTACTAAGCCCAGGCGCTTGATTGAACCATGCATAAATAAGCAACATGCAGAATTCAAGTGACGAAAAATAAATAAACCAAAATAACACAACTAAAAGAGGGTGCCGTTTACTCAAACGGTACGTGAGTTGTATCCCAGTACAGACCGCACTACCGCCATTCGGATTCGGCTACGGAATTTACGTCTGGGTTTCCATCCTATATACCACATAGAGACACTCTTCTATTCATCCAATACCCACAACACACATCATACACAAACAAGTAAAATACAATCAAAATAAAAAACAAAAATCAAATAAAGATGAGTTTTGTGAAAATACCCTCAGGTCTAACCTTTTAAATCACCTCTCGGATGTACGGTACAACGGTCATCGGAAAGGTGGTTGCTCCGCAACGCTTTCGGTTCACTGGTTCACTGCTCTCGTTCGTTGTCTCACTGTTTGGGTCGTCGTTCTCCGTCTTTTGCTGCTGTCTTTGACTCCGATTGCTACTGTTCGGCCATCTGTTTTGCTGCTCACTGTTCATGTCACCTGTTTTGATGTTTTAATTATTTTAATGATTATGAGTGCAGTTTTTATATTACTGTTTTTAAGTTTTTTAGGGATTGTATGGGCTGGTGATTTGGGTACTTGTGAGGACTGTTTTGGGGCTATATTTTTCGGTGATCTAAGGTGTTTATGGGTGGTGTTTTTGGTAATGTGTGGAGAAGATTTGTGAGGTTTATGGACGTGTAGGGCTGATTGGTTCGTGACGGTGCTTTTGATGTGAAGGCTTGGGGTTATTTCCTTTCTCTCTTGTGAGTTGTGTGTATGTTTTGTGTATGAACTAGGGGTTGAAATTCTTTTCTTCTTTTATTTCTTGTGATGGGCGTGAATTAGGGGGAGAGGAATGCCTTGGAGAGGTGTTGTTATATAGAGAATGGCTAGGGCTTCACCTTGTCTCACAAGGAAGGGATTTGGTGCATTAAAGGAGGATTTGATTTTGTGTTGGACAAGGAAGGATTAGATTGAGGGGGACAAATCTTGGCTAGATTAGGAATACAATATCTTTAGATTGGTTATGATTGATTTTAATTAGGCATGACATCTTTTTAATTTAGTATGTGATTTGTTTAGTTTGGTATATAATATATTTGTGTTTTATTTAATTGTAAATGGTTTAAATATTTTATTTATTCATGTTTAATTTAATTAAGATTAATTTAATTTCCATGTGTTTTAAATGTGTTTTATTAATTGGGATGTGTTTTATGGGCTTTGGTGGGTTAATTGGGCTTTGGTGGTTTAATTGGGCTTGGGTGTGAGACTAGCAGTAAAACCAGAATTACCGACACCGTTCGAATGCTTCCTCGAACGCGACACGAACGCCCGTAATCTGTTTGGGCGTTCGAACGTATACATAAACGCAGCACGAACGAAAATAGTGAACCTTGTTTATTCTGAATTTCCCCTTCCGATATCCGTTTCCTGCGGCTTCCGTGACTCAAAATGTAGTGCCTCCAAATGAGACTCATCATCGGGTTTCACATGCAAAAATACAATGCCTACAGTGGCACAATCGACAATTTGTTTGCACGTATGTTGGATACAAACAAACTTAAAGGCGCTGAGAACTTCACCGATTGGGATTTGGATTTAAGGATTGTCCTTGATTCCAAGAAGTTGGGGTATGTACTTGAGGGTCCGCTGCCCCTTGTTGTGTCTAAAGACGCAACACCGGAGGAACACCAAATTTTCCAAGCTTGGAAAGATGATGATTTAAAAGTTAAATCATACATCTTAAGTTCACTGGCACCAGGACTCAAGAAACAATACTATGGCATGACAGATGCGTATAGTATGATGATGCGATTAAGAGAATCGTTAATGAACCAAAAACAAATTGTTGTTCATAAAGTTGTGATGGAACTGTTCCATGAGCGACTAGACGAGGGGCAAGCTGTGAGCTCGCATGTTCTTCACATGATCGATTTGATCGATCAACTGAGGCAACATAATCTCCCTCTGATGACATTCTCGGTAGGAGTGTCATTCTTGGTTTGCTCCCAGCTTCATATCGTCAATTCGTGATGTATTTCAACATTAATGGGATTATTTGTTCCTACAATGAACTGCATATGATGCTGATCACGATGGAAGATGACCTAAGAAATGGAGTACCGACTCGCCCTCCGAAACCTACTTCACTTTCTGCTTCTTCCCAGACTTGGTCAAAGGGAAAGAAGATGAAAGCGAAGAAGTAGAAGGGTTTCGGTTCTCAACCACTGAGAGAAAGATAGCAAAGCCCAATAGGGCTTCTGATGACAAATGTCATCACTACAGCAAAGTCGGGCACTGGAAAAGGAACTGTTCTGACTACATTGCCTAGATAAGGAAAAAGAGAGAGCATTACATCATGTACATTTATTTTTCCAGTTATTGATATCTCACTGGCTTGTGAAGCTATTACATCCAGATGGATTTTAGATTCTGCTTGTCCTGTTCACATTTGCAATTTGTTGCAGGTGCCGAGGAAAAGTAAGAAACTGAAGCATGGAGAGATGCAGTTGCACTTTGGAGTGGAGACTCTCTAGATGCAGTTGCAGTGGGAGTATGAGATCCCTTTGCCAAATAGGAACCTTTTGTTGTATGATTGCTACGGTTTACCGGGATGTGTAGCAAATATTATATCTTTTTTTGTATTAGATACAGAAGGTTATCGTATTAATATTATGAATTGTTCTTTGTATTTATATGATAAACGTAATATTCAGATCATTTGTTGTCCAAATGAGCATAGTCATTACACATTGCTACTTCTAAATATTTTGAATACTGAGATTAATAAATGTAGTTTATCTGTTGTTTAATAATACTGAACTTGGCATATGAGACTAGGTCATATAGGCGTTAAACGCTTTACCCAATTGGTTAGGAATGGTTTGATACCAGATCTCACCCTTGAACCTTATCCAACTTGTGAATCATGTATTAAGGGTAAGATGACCAAAGCCTCATTTTCTGGTGTTGGACACCGCGCCACTAATTACTGGAACTCGTACATTTTGATGTATGTGGTCCACTAAGTAATACTGCTCACAGTGGTTATTCATACTTCGTTACATTTACCGATGATTTGTCACGGTATGTTATGTCTATCTGATGCGACATAAATCATAAACCTTTGAAAAGTTCAAAGAGTTCCGAAATGAAGTAGAAAAACAAACTGGTCAATATATTAAATGCCTTTGATCTGATCGAAGCGACGAATATATGAGCAGTGAGTTCATGGATTATATGAATGAGAATGAGATTCTCGCTCAATATACTCCTCCAGGTACTCCACATCACAATGGAGCGTCTGAGAGGAGAAATCAGACTTTATTGGATATGGTCTGATCAATGTTGAGTTTTACAGATTTGCCATATTACTTATGGGGCTACTATATTTTAAGAGCTGCACATCTTTTGAATAAGATTCCTTCAAAAGCTGTTCCTACGACTCCATATGAGATATGGACCGGTAGGAGACCAAATCTTAATTATATTAAGGTTTCGGGTTGTTCTGCCTGTGTCAGAATGACTGAGCAAGATAAGCTTTCACCTCGAGGGCAAAAGTTTATGTTTGTTGGATATCCTTCGAATACGAATGCATATCTGTTCTATGATACCGAGCATTGAAATGTGTTTGTAGCTCGCTTGCAAAATTTCTAGAAGTATAATTTCTGTCAGAAGGTGGTAATCATAGACAGGTTGAACTTGAAGAAGTCCAACCTGAAAACAACGAACCAATGGAGGAACATGAAGTTTAAGTAGATGATGAACCTTCAACACACACACTCCGTAGGTCACAAAGGGTATCTAGACCTCCTGGACGCTTGTAATTGATACAAGAAAAAAGTCTTGATGTCTCTTAGTTGAAGAGACTGATCCTTTTACCTATAGAGAATCGATGTTGGACATCGACTTCGTGAAATGGAAAAGTGCCATGAAATCCGAGTTAGACTCAATGCATAGGAATCAAGTTTAGGACTTGGTTCCGCTTCCCGAAGGAATTGTTCCTATTGGTTGTAAATGGGTTTACAAGAGGAAGCGCGGGCCTGATGGAAAGGTTGAAACCCATAAGGCCCGACTGGTAGCAAAAGGTTACACGCAGTGACCTGGCGTCGACTACGATGAAACTTTTTCGCCAGTAGCATTGCTTAAGTCCATTAGGATTTTTCTTTCTATAGCTGCGTATCATGACTGCGAGATTTGGAAAATTAATGTCAAAACGGCTTTTCTAAATGGATTTCTTGATGAAGAAATCTTTATGGAACAGCTGGAAGGTTTTGCGTCCAGCGAAAACTCGGGTATGGTATGTAAGCTTAAGAAGTCCATTTATGGACTTAAACAAGCTTCATGAAGTTGGAATCTTCGATTCGATGAGATTATTAGATCGTCTGGTTTTCTCAAGAATTCGGAAGAATCCTATGTGTATCAGAAGGCCAGTGGGATCATGGTTGTATTTTTAGTCCTCCATGTGTTGGAATTTGCTAAGCATCCCAAGATCATTATCAAGCAATGAAAATAACATGTGAATACATCAAGGAGTTGCGGAATACTCACAATGATCGATTGAGTCGATGCGGTGATGAACAAAAAATCTTTTGCTCCTCTAAATGGGTCTCGGCAGTCCACTGAAATGGCCCTCCAAGAATCGGCAATGGTCCTCCATGAAGCTCCAAGCTTTGTGATGAAATCCCATGCTCACAAGTGCGGTTCCCTATCACCTTCGCAAGACCCTTTTGTGTGCTAGCACTCTTGATTTTTGCCATAAAAATCACCACATTTCTTCTTCCTTGCTCACAGTTTTTGCCTAGAAAAAACAGAAGAAAAACAGCCCACTTTGGGCGTGAGAGAGAGAAGAGTGGAAAGAGTTGTGTTAGTTGAAAATTATTTCTAAAATCAATTAAAAACATATACCAAATTTTGTAAAAGGCTTTCCAAAAGTCAACACAAAATTTGGCTCCAAAATGACATTAAATGCTATCCACCAACTCACATCAATCACAAGTGACATGTTGTCAATCACTCAAAGTGACTAGACATCACATCAATCAAAGTGACTAATGATTTGACGCTTGAGGTGACTTGCGGGCCGCACTCGAATTCGAAATGCGAATGCGCTCGCAAACACTATCGGGCTCGGGTTCGCTAATTCCAAATTAACGAATTTTCCATTGCGACGTAATTAAATGATTATGCCTAGCGAAATCACTATTCACGTCGCTAATGAATTAATTCTAAATTAACTCGTTCGCCGAATTAAAATCTAATATCAATTCCGCGTCGAAATCCAATTTCTTATAATATATCGAATTTATTATTTTATCGATTAATTCCAAATTAATCGTTTTCTCTCTTTAATAATATTTTATCCCAGATAAAATATCTCCGTAATTAATCCCAGATTATTTTTCTCTCTCTTCTCCTTAATCCCAGATTAATAAAGTACGAGTCATACGTCATCGGTGAATCTTCGGGAAGCGACCATGAGATCCCTAGATATGTTGGCAGTAAATCCGGTCGTCGGACTATCCGAACACGTAAGTACCTAGTACTACGTTTGTACCGATTTACAAGACAAGGTTGGCTTCTAGCAAAGCGCCATGCCTACCCAATTCTCCAGAAACATGCTTACAGGAATAAACGATCTATATCAGGCGTAATTTACATAGTATTGCGTATCTCGATCCAGTATCG